>PVKS010003393.1:0-104408 GCA_004027875.1 Aplodontia rufa | reverse complement strand
AAGCTAAGTGAAGAAATACCTAACAGACTGTTTTTCCTATATAATATCTGAATATGCAAACTAAGACACCTGTGGCACATTACACAAAAATAGGAATAGGATGTACACCCCCCCAACCCACGTACCCCCACTGGCCCAGGCCCACCCCACCCCCCAGGTGGATTTCCCAAACATGGCAAATTCTAGGGTTACAAGGACAGGATGCCACACGGAAGCAGCAAGCCGGCCAGCTCCAACCTGCTAGACAAAGAGCAGCGAGCCTTATTGACAGTTGTAAAGCATTAGGCGTCAGACAGAAACTTGTCAAAAACAGCTGTTGTTGGGTACTGATTGATAATGTTTTCATTCTGACGGCTGAGATGCTGCAGACAGTCGTGGGTCTGAGGAGAGGCCCATCCCTGGCGCGCACATGAACACACACAGACGATGGGAAGTCATTTAACAGATGGCTTAGGAGCACTCAGCCACAGGATCTTAAAAAGACGACATTCTACATTTAATGAACTTGCAGGGAAAGCAAGGCCTAATAATCATCTTTCCATTTTTCATAGAAGATGAGCACAATAGCACAAAATAAAAACAGGAATTGTGTAATTGGTCATAGGAATAAAAGTTTTGTGCTGCTCACGGATTATTACACAGTACTACAAATATTCCAGGATACTGTAGACATAATTGTATATGAATAACTATGGATCTTTTCTGATCCACTCGAAAAAAAAAAAGCTTAAAGAAGTGACAGATGCTTCAAAGGTGATGATTTCAGTAAAATCCATTTATAAGATTAAAGCGCAAAAACTATGTTTGAATGATGGGAAGGGTCTGAACTCATCATCTGGAGAATTATGAGGTTTTATGTCACCCTGTGACAGTGTGGGTCTGTGGCATTTGGGTATCAGTCTATGCTGCCTAAAAATTAGAAACATGTTTTTATTGCTCAGGTGTAGGGAGCAGTTTTCTATCATTTGTCCACTTGGTATTTCAATCAGTGGTCAAAAGTCTACAAAATGTGCCAAAAAAGAGTTCATCTATGGATCTCAATATCCACAGATTATTCCTGATATAGAAAAGGTCAAAGGTGCTAACTTACTAAAACTGTACAGTTATCTCTAGGCAATTTTATCAATTAAATTAAGCAGAAAAGAATTAGTTCAAAGATGGAATCTAGGCCCTCAAATTCTTTATTTGCTGCAGCCCCAGCACATTTTAAGGGCACATTGAAACCCCTGAAAATAGAGGTTTATAATAGAAATACTGATAGACCTTTTAACTACTAGATGGAGGCTTTAACAGACTCCATTAAACTACATTAGCACTCAATGAATAAATATACAGATGATTCTGTCTTTAATATCTTTGTCAAATTCTTGCCAACTTAAACACTAACCAGTATAAACTATACTTGTTTGGCTGTTTTAAAATTTTTATTATTTTAAAAATTATTCTATTTTGATCAAACACTTCTGGCTTTTAGAAAAAGATACCTATATTCCATTGCAGCTTGGCTTTCTGGAGGCTGATTATTCCATTAAAAACAAAAAGGTGAGGACTTGACCAAATGCAATCCGTGAGGCACGCATTGTGCCCAAATTTCCTCTAACGACTCCCAAAAAACTAAAGCAGTGTCTTTGCTCTTAAAAGAGGAAAAGGAGTGAAACCTCGGATGTAATCAAGGAAACATCATGCATCTGGTCTTTAAGTTCTTCAAACCTAATTTTACTGTGGCAGGACATTCCTTCATAAAATGATCAGCTGACTTTTTTTGGAGCTCATTTTGCATGCATAGTCTATAAGCAGTATGCCAAAACAAAAGAAAGACCCCCCCAACCAAAAAATACGACAAAATAAAATTTTAAGAAAACCAAAATCCCCAAGATCCTGAAAATGTCATACATATTATTGTGGAGTCCCCATCACACAATACTCTACTCCCAAACCCAGGGCAAATTAGTCAAGGTACTGTCGAGTCTTTCTGAGTTCTTCGTAAGGGATTTGTTTTCCATGAGCCATGAATTTCATCCATTTTAGCACAAAGTATAGAAGAGATGCTTAGAACAACAGAAGGAGGAGACAGGCGGTGAAGATAATTAGTGGTAAATAGAGAATAAATTCTCTCTCAGTAGTGTGTACTTGACGTTAATGCCGATGATAATCCATCTGACTTACATAATATTCACTTTGAGAGATGAAGAGTCTGAAATAACTAAAGGAAAACAGATACTGAAGTCACCATAGTCTTGATACCAAAATAAAATTAAGATGAGACACTAAGATGGGAGGTTCAAGGCCTTCTGGGAACCTGCTTTCTTTGCCAGATTTCACATTCTCATAGCTTCGTGGTCCTTTTCTTCTAACAAATTGATCAGCTGGGAGAAGCTGTCTTTCAGTGCGTCCACGTCATCCAGCGAGCAGGGCTGCAGAATCCAGCGTTTTCCACGAGCAAGTGGTTCAAGTTCAAAATATTTTTTGATCTTACGGGGGAAAAACAGAGATAAAGATGTTATTAATTATATCTGACATGTTCTCATCCAAAATGTTGAGTGAAGTGAGGGTATTTCAAGGAGAATTTGCAGGAATTGAGATGCCAAGGACTTTCTAGACCTCTGTCCACAGCTGTTGTTATAACAGGGGTTATATGTTGTGACCTGAGAGTGTTTTCTTTAGGGGTGGGTGACCTGCTTGCAAGATACTATTCCACCCGTACACTCAACAGTATGGGAGGTCTGCAGAAGTCTGAGAGGAATTATATGCATGGTGGCACAGGACAAATACACTGCAGATATCAAGGAGGCTCCATTTCACCAAAACAGTGGTAGCAGAGTAGCTTTTACTCTGTCACCCTGGAAAATTATTAAAATGGTGACAACCTACAGTATGTACCATACCAGTTACTCAAGGCAATTACTTTTGACCATCAAGCACATAAATAAAACCAAAAAAATCTAATTTAAATCATCTTATTCTCTCCTCTCTTAAATTTGCAGTGTCCATTTCTGAGACCCACGAATGTGTTTTATAGAAAGTATAGAGACCATGTGCATGTGTGACCATACATATGGAAGCTTACATACATGCATAAAATCTCCCAGTCCTGAAATTACTGGAGAGAAAAATCATAATTTTATAATGGTATATGGGGTGGCATATTTGCTATCTTAAAAACCTTTTCGATTAATAACCAGTCACTATCCACTTTCTGTATTGGCTAGGATATTGACTAAAACAGCATCTACTGTAACCAACTTCTGACTACTCAATATCAAACTGTTAGAAGTTCCAGAAGGACTGGTGGTGTTTTCTCAAAGGGTTTGACCAAACAAAAAGCTCATGAAGGTCCTCACAAACACTAAATCATAGCTAGATAGAACTTTGTACTTGTTACCCAACAAAGTTTTAAATAATACAAAATACAGTCAAGTAGAAATAGCAGAAGAGTCGTTCAAAGATATTCTTGGTCAACAGATTCCATTAAATCCCATTTGCCATGGAAAATTCCAGTGTCTTACCTCAGTTAATACTTGAACTAGAAATAGTGGCTCAAACTTAGGCCATTCTCCAGGGATATTATTTTGCTTCTACCATTGCCAAGAACAATTGATAACAGCAGAGATCTACCGTCCAAACTGGTATTAATGTGTGTGTACATTTTTTCATGTAAGCAAGAAGATACATATAAGAAATACTAAATTTTTAATGCTAAATTAGAAACCAGAAAAATACTAACATTTTATAGTTCAAGTGTGTCCAAAAAGTCTCCCTATAAATGCCTTCGAATTGACAAAAAATTTTAATTTAAAAAATTTTGAGAATTGAAGGATCCTCATTAATTCTGATTCTTAAGAGCACAGAGAGTCCCATCCATGGATCACAAAACAGGTCTATAACTATTTTTTTGACCTATGTATTTCACAAATCACATTGTGAAAAGGAACCTCATTTATTGAGAATAAAAACTGTCTTCTTTCAGTTTCTTTTCTTTAGGGTGCAGAAAACAATTTACCTCCAAGAGAATCTGGAGGCACTGCCAGCCAGCGGACAGCCCTTCACCAGCAGCAGTGGCAGGAGCAGGCAGGAGGACCAGGGAGGCAACAATGGCGGAGTCCACCACAAGGAGGGGAGTGGGCAGCCCCAAAGGCCGAAAATGAGAGACATGAGTCTCCTTGCTGCTCCCACAAAGCGGGGTCTCAGACTGTACCGCTGGGTGCAAGAACTGGAACTGCTGTGCTTCTGAACCATTCTGGCATTTAATCAATAATGCTTCTCATCAGATGGACACCATGGAATGTCCAAAATCTGGTACATGAAGAAAGTTGTATCTTTCACACATTTTATAATCTCAAATCCAAAAGGACAGCATTTGTAGTATTGCTAATAATTTGAGAAGAGCGCTAGGCACAAGAAATTCAATAATAAAAAGTTAAGGAAAACACCAAGCCAGTAAGTAAGTGTATCATTCCAAATGACAGAGTTGATACTGTATATTTACAGCTAATTTTAAAACAATGCTGGATTTAAAAAAAAAATCACAAAACATAGTGGTAATTTATGATTTTGCATTACTGATTAGATGCAAGAAGACCGTGAGGTGTGGCTACCCAATAGACAGCTTTGTTTCTAAGCAACAGAAAATGGCCATTAGGCGCACTTGGGGGAAAATGAAGTCGGAAGGCAGAGACTCTCCAGGAGTTGCTCTGCTCAAAACTGAACGTGAGAAGGAAATGGATGCTGTGATGACAGGGTGGTCACCAGATAAAGGAGCCTGGTGGTGTTAAGCTGACAAATACAGTCAGGTAACTTGAGATTTTCAGATCCGAAACCTAAGTGAGTTCCTCACCTGCCATGTTCACCCCATTGCCACGCAATTTATAAAATCGATTTTAAAACAAGGTTGGGACTCCACCCACGATTAAAGTACGTGGGTGCTGCTGGATGTAGCTTCTTATTACCCGGAGTTTCACATTTCCAGAAACGAGTCAAGAGGGGATGAGGAAGACTTCAGTTTCTAATGGTGAGGTGTTTTTTTGTTTTTGTTTTTTTCTTGGTAATGTTTTCATATATTTGCCCTAACTTCAGATTTTACTTTCCCAGTATTATAGCATTAAAAATAATTCTTAGTCACATTTGAATTGTCCACCATTTGCTTTTTGGTCTTTGCTTTTTAGTACTTAAGTTTGACCAGCATAAATAATATGCTTACATCTGAAATGGCTTTTGAAATTAAAAAGGAAAACAACCTGCCTGTGGTGCAAGGATTTATTTTTCATGATGGTCACTTTCTTATCAAGGTAAGAATTTTTTAAATGACTTAAGAGAAAACTAACCTAAGTCTTGCCAACACTTTATCAGCTGCTTAAATGTCACGGTTAACAGAAAACTGCTGGAACAAGGAGCCGGTGAATGTCTCGCTTTGGCTTTTGGAGATGAGACTTGGGGGAATTGCATCAGATTACAGCTGTCTGGCAACCTGCTGTCATTGGCTATTTTCGGGATACCCACAGAGTGCGGGCATTTGTTAGTGGCCATGTGTCCACCCTAGAGATGGGAAAACAAAGCCACCGTCAGTAGCCAACCTATTTTAGCTATGTCACCAGAGCCTTCTTCACTCCTACCATGGGGTGATCTGTGAAGCCACGTTCCATGATTCACACCTCCCATTGACTGTAAAGTCTTAACAGCACAAAGAAGAATCGGGACCATCTATCTCGTTGTTGCTAATGTTTGTAGCAGCTGTTAAACCTGTGAGACGTTACAGATCACAGGAGACCCACTCGCTGGATAGGCCGTGTCCTTTATGCTTCCTTGAGTAGTGAAGTCGGAAGATAAGCCTTTCTTAGCTGTGGGATCACTAATGGGATTGGAACGATGCTCACTGATTTCCTGTCTTGCCCTCAATTCAGCTTCAAAAATTTTACTTTCAATTCCCGCCAACCTGGTGTGACTAAATTCTTAGAAGGTACATAGTTTCTGAACTGGAACAATAGGCCTTTCCGTTTTAAACAACCTGCAAACCTAATTTTATTTATAATGATAAGCTAAGCGGCTTGTTTTTTCTGTGTTTTGCTATTAAGCCACGTACATTATGTGGGCCCAGGGATGACAAGCTTTTCCTGTACGCACTTTGGGGAGCATGAGGGAGGGTATAGATGACTGCAGAAAGGGTTTGTTCTGTTTTTATGTGACAGAGCTAGGTTTTAATCTTGCATATTTAAAAACAGAGTTTTGATCCAAATGAATGTATGTAATACATTAAAAAATGATTCAGGATGGATGACAGCTTTTTATTATGTGGCTGCACATTACAGTTATGTCACCCATAGTTCCAGCAAACTAAATGCCATCGGCAACAATTGGTAATTGTTAAAATTAGAAATGCTCCATCCCTCCCATGTCCAAGACATCACCTGGGGTCCTGCCCTGTGGAGGACTGCTGCTCTAGCCCACAAAGAATGCAGGTACCTCTTGCCTGGTGTCTGGGCCCCTGATGGAAGCTGAACATTGGCTTTCCCCATCCCTACCCAGATCCCCATCTATGAATAACACACATGCTTCCTTGGTCAAAAGCTAGCAGATTATAACTGACTCTTTTTAAGCCTGTGGCTGGTTGTGACTGACTGCAGTGGGGTTAGGGTTGGTCTGAGGAACTCTGCACATTTTCACTGGAAGGCTGGGGCCTCCATAGCCTCACTCGTGTCATCACCGCTTCTTGAATGACACTGCCAAGCATGTGGAGGCAGCAGGGGTGAGATGCCCACACCAGGGCCCATGTGCCACTGTGTGGACTTCCAATGACATGGAGAGTAGAATGAAAACAAGACAGAAATCACAACAGCCGGACCAGAGCACTGTCTTTACCGCTTACACTATATGGCTAGCTCTCCCCCTGGGCTTCTCAGTGACCACAAAAGGCCCGTAAGCGCCATATGGTGCACTAAGAGGATGGTTTTACTCATTCTAGCACGTAGATACTTTGACTGCAAGTAACATAAGCAGTTGATTCAAATCGAGAGGAACAGGACTACTTAGAATAGTTGCTACATCATGGAACTCTATCAGAATAAGAAATATCTTTGATAGAGGGCTGCTAAAAGAGACTTTGGATGTAAAGACACGTTCTTTCTTCATCTCTGGAAAAGGGCTGAGGTCTCATGAAGGCTGATAACGTCAGCTCCTTCAAACCAACAGTGATAAGTAGCCAGCTCATGGAGTTGAGGAGGTGAGGATCTTAAACAACACAAAGTCAAGAAAATGAACTGCTGCCATGGAACTTGATAGGTGGAAGCAAGAGTTGAGGAGGGACCGTGGCTCAGGTAACATCTTTTTTTTTTTTTTTTTTTTTTTTAAGAGAGAGGGACAGTGAGAGAGACAGAGAAAGAGAGAAACAACTTTATTTAGTTTTTCACATGGCCTTTGTTGCTCCAACACTTAGTTGTGTACGTGGTGCTGGGGTTTGAACCCGGGTCCCCATGCTTGCCAGGCAAGCGCCAAAACCGCTGAGCCACCACTCCAGCCCCTCAGGTAACATCTTGAACCCATTATTATTTTTTTTTCTAATTTTTTTTTTGTGGTGCTTGGGATTGAACACAGAGCCTCCTAGGCAAGCACTCCACCACTGTCCCCAGCCCTTGTCATTTTAACCCACAAAGTATCCCCTGCATAGCCTGTACTTTTCAAAGAACTATATTAATAACTGTTTTTGATACAGGCTTATATTGGTTTTAAACTGGTAAAAGTGTGGTGTGGGCACAATTCACAGGATGACAGGAGAGCCTGAACTGACTGAGGAATTTAAGAACGAGTGTGACTTTCTACATCCCTGCTCCTTACTTTAATCCCTGGAGCAAATTTGGCTATTGTACCAACCTGTCATACTGGGGAAAATATTTATTCTGAAATGCTTCTTGGTGTATGCTGGGGCCCTGACATGGGGCTACCAATAGTTGATTGTGCATTCCCTTTCCAACTTTACGCACAAGGACGTCAAATCGTCTAAGTCATGAAGTCAGCCACGGTTTGAAGTATTTATACCAGGGAAATCTGCAAGTACATCTAATCAGCTCTATTCCTTTTCCAGAGTGAGATGTTAAACATTTACCAGCACACCACTGAGAGCACACTTCTTGTCTGTTTGCTGGGCCTCTCCAGCTTTGCTGCCTTATTATAGAAGCTCCTGAAGCAGGCTTAACTTGGTAACCTTCACCAAAGTCAGAGAGAACTTTGTCCATGCCATGGCTCCAGGATGGGTCTGGCGATAGAGTGGCAGGACATCATTAAGATTCTTCAGAGTGCATTCTTGGCAGCATGTTCAAAGAAAGGTTCGTCTAGAGAGCGGCACCAGCTGTTCCCCTCTTCATTGTACTGCTTGCAGGATTTTGAAATCCTTAGAAAGGTACTAAATATGTCATTAAAGACACAAATAAATAACACAAATAAAACCAATATGCCACAGTTCCAAAGATATTACAACACATAATGGATATTATTTACTTTTTAGTGAGTATTGCTAATAAGGACCAGAGAATGACTACATGACATTAACCAATATGACACCATTACTTTGGGAGTTCATATTTATAATGAATGCTTGATTTCAAGAAGACTGTGTCATATAAAAGTACACTTCTCATAACATGACTCCTTTTTTAAGGAGACTAAAGTTCAGAGCAGCCTACCTGACCTTGGACTAATTAAAAACCCAAGACTGCAGTTATTACCTGTGACTAAGCCTCACCCGTACTACAAGTGTTCTTTCCCAGTCAGTAACCTCTGAGGTATATAGAATGATATATGTTGTGACAATAATTAAAAAGAAACCTAGGTTCTCATTGTATGAGGGAACCCTTCATGCAAACCAAATGATCCCATTTGCTTTGATGGTAGAACTTAGGATCTGATACACATTCCTATTTTGTTTAATCTCTATCTTAGAGATACGGAACAAATTATACCTAATTTTTTTTGGTATACCTGGGAGACTGGTTTTATTTTTCTATCCAAAAGGCTTGCTTATCAGACAGATGCTTGAGAACTGCAGCGAGGTATAGATGATTCCGTCCTCAGGAGCTAACGGAAGATGCCCGGTGTCTGCACCCTCCTCTACTCCAGTTCCACGATCCAGCCCTCCACAGCTTGGTTGGAGAGCTTCTTGCCTTCAGGCCTTTACTCCAACTCCTGCTTTTAACCCAAGGCTCCTCCATCCACACAAGTATCAGTCTATAAATATCCTCTCATCCTTTAAGACCCAGCCAAAGTCTTCCTATCACCTCAAGAGGTAGTCCTAATGGTATAGAAAAACTTTCAAAATTAGAAGGGACCTCAGTCAGAATGGCCTTTGTAGGCTGCTTCTGTGACACCCAGGCATCATAAATTGCCTGTAAATAAAGTTGTAATGAAGACAGCATGCTCATTCACTTAAGTATCATCTATGGCTGTCTTCACGCCACAACAGCAAAGCTGGGTAATTGCCACAGACATGGTATGCCCCACAGAGCCTAGAACACTTATTACTTAGCTCTTTATGGGAAAAAAATCACCAGCCTCTGGCCTGCAACACTGTGCAGCTTCTGCTTTGTCTGGCAGGTGAGCTCGGGGAATGTTTGGGAGGGTCTGGGACATCAGGCTTTGTGGGACTCAGTTTGACCTCAGCACGTTAGACCATCTCTTCCTGCTTGGCTCACACATTAGGAGGATAGAGAATTTGGCTTTTTCAATCTGGTCGGGCTCCAGCTATGATTTCAGATGCTTAAACTGTAGTCTAGCATGCAGAAGGGTCATCTCTCAGTAAAGCCATATTTTATTTCTTCTCTCTGTTCTGCTTGGGGTTTTTTTCTTTCTTTCTTCATATAGAGACTTTCTTTTTTCCTTTCTTTTCTTTCTTTCTTGTTTTTTTTTTTTTTTTTTGTTTTGGTACCAGGGATTGAACCCAGGGTTGCTTAACCACTCAGTCACATCCCCTTTTATATTTTATGTTGAGAAACGGTCTCGCTAAGTTGCTGACAATGACATTGAACTTGTGATCCTCCTGCCTTAGCCTCTCTGGTATGTGCCACCATACCCTGCACTACAGAGACTTTCTAAAGGCCATAGGACTAGCTGGGCACAGGAAGTTTTCCTACGAAGTCCCCTCATAAAACACTCCATTAGGTACATGGTCTGTGATGTGTCGGTTTGAGGTTTTCACTGTCCTAAAGAGGTATTTGGTGCACAGTAATCTTATTGTTACTTTGCAGTTTTAAAAAGAAATAATAGTCTGTTAAATTTATACTGTCTAAAGCTTAGCTTTTCCTGAAGCTTTTTGGAGTTATTTCTTATATTTAATTTTAATTATACAAATAAATTTCATCAACAATATTGCCATACACACATATTGTGCCCTGAACATGTCCAACCACCCATTTACCCTCTCCACTCCTCCATTCTTTCTCCATTCCCTCTAGTTCCCTTCTGTCTCTAATAGCCCTTTTTCTACTTGTTTTTTTTTTTTTAAGTTTACACATGAAAGAAAACATGGTATATTGTTTCCATTTTCATTTGACTGAAGATATTTTTAAATTTCCCCTCTGGATTCTTCAATGACCCACTGTTCTTGCAAAAGTGTTCAGTCTCCATGTGTTTGTGTAATTTCTGCATTTTCTCTTCATGTTAACTTGTAGTTTCAATTTATTGTGATCAGAGAAAAAGCAAGGCATTTTGACTGTTTTGAATTTGTTAAGACTTGATTTAACATATGGTCTATTTTTAGAAAGAGTCATGCATTGAAGAAAAGTGTGTATTCTGCAGTGGTTGGATGGAATACTCTGTTGATGTCTATAACATTCATTTGATCAAAAGTGTAATTTAACTGATTCACCACCTCCCATGCTACCTCGTCATGTCGTGTAGTGTGTTTTACAAAAAACTAGACACCATGTTTTTTGCGCATAAACTTATAATTGCTATTTCTTCTCATCAGACATGAATATAGCTACTCCTGCTTGCCTTTAGATTCCTTTTGGATTATCATTTTTCATTTTTTCACTCTCAGTCTGGTGAGGTGAACTTCTTGCAGGCAGCATATTGTTGGGTGTTGTTTTTAATCCAATCAGCCAATCTGCATCTTTTAGGTGGAGAATTAAGATCACTTATATTCAGAGTTAAAAGAAGTCATGTAATTGTTTCTGTCATTTTGTTGATCTTCTGGCGGTTTTAAATATTCTGTTCTTTCCTTCCTCTCATTCATCTTACACATTTAATTGCTTATGATATTGGTAATGTTTGATTCTTTCCTACTTCTCATTTGCATATGTATTCTTCTAGTTAGATTTATTCTTTTACATGTTCTGATGATCCTTCTTTCTCTTCTGAGCATAGGATTCCCTTAAGCATGTTTTGTAATGGTCTACTGCTCATGAATTCCCTTAGTTTTTGCTTATCTTGGAAGGTCTTTATTTCTTCAATTTGGAAGGATAGCCTTGCTGGATAAAGTAATCTTGGTTGGCAATTGTTTTCTTTCAGGACTTGAAAAACATCATTCCCTGCCCTCCTGGCCTTTAAAATGTCTTCTGAGAAATCTGCAGTTAGTCTAATGTATTTGCCTTTAGATGTGACTTGATGCTTCTCTTTTGCAGCTTTTAATATTCTTTGTATTCTACGCTTGAAAATTTAACTGTAATGTGCCATGGAAAAGTTCCTTTCTCCTCTTGTTTATTTGCAGTTTTAAATGTGTCTTATATGTCCAAGTCATTCCCAAGATTTGGGAAATTTTGTGCAATTATTTCATTAAATAAGTTTTTCATTGCCTCCAACTTTTAGCTCTTCTCCCTCCGGGACGCCAAAGAGCCAGATATTTGATCTTTTAATGGTGTCCCAAAGCTTCTGCATTTCCAGACTGGTCTTTTTCTGAGCATAACATTTTAAAAGTCCTGTCTTCAAGATCTGTTATTCTTTCTTCTACTTTGTCTACTCTATTGGTGAGACATTGAACTGAATTTTCTATCTGACTTCTTGAGCTTTTCATTTCCAATTTTTCTGTTTGATTCTCTTTCAGAATTGCTAGGTCTTTATTCAGTTGTTTTGTTAACTCACTCAGCTGTTTATGTGTATCCTCTCTGATATTACTGACCACTTCCACTTTGCTATCTTTGGAATCAACTACTAGAGAGTTATGATTTTCAGGAGGTATCCTATTATGTTTTTCCATAGTTTGTGTTTCTAGGTTGAGATCTTCCAACCTGTTGAGTAGATTCTCTCTTCCACTTTTATGTGCTGTCTTTCTTAGTGGCTACTGACGATATGTCCTGTGTTTCAAATTTTTTTTTTACAATTAAACTATAGTGTAATCTCTGTGGCTTCCTGGGCTGTGATTAGTTGGTCTGGACACAGTGCATGCTGTAGTGGAGTCTGAGATACTCACAATCTGTGTAGGTCTCACAAGAGTAGGAACTCTCTGGAAACTGCTACTAGGGATGGGAAGTTTCTATAGGCACTGTTGTCACTGGCTCTATTACTTGAAAGCAATTATGGTGAAAAACCTTAACTTCTTATTCTCTGCTTAAAAACTAGTACAGATCCTATGTTTCATGGGGAGAGTCAGGGGATAAGATCACAGCTTCCCCTCTGAGACACTCACACCCCGTCTGGGCAGGAATGCACAATTTAATGTACGGGTGTGATTGATGCAAAGAACCCTTGTTGGTGTGGTGTCCACAACGGTTGTTATTCCTCTCTGCTTTTACTGTGTGCTGGCTGTGCAGGAATGAGACTTTAGAATTCCCTAGTTGTGACCACTTGAGGGCACATCATAGGCCAGGAGCTTTTGACATGTCTATTCTTTTAAGTTGAAGTATTCAACAAGATTTGAGCAGGACTTGGTTGTGGCTGGAGTTGGATACAAGTTTTTTCAGTTGGGCTAGGAATATAGCTCAGTGGCAGAGCACCTACCCAATGTGCATGAGGTCCCAGGCTCAATTCCCAGCAGGTGTTCTGTTATTCATTCACATCACAATCCCATAGGCTACCTTTACTCCAGAACTAACTTTTCACAATTTGTTTCCTCAGCCAACCCCAGGGAAACAGGTGTAACTAAAATTAGAAACCAGCATGGTTGAAGCTTTCATACTTAAATTAAAAATTTAAACGTTCTGTTTATATATCTTTTAAATTTTAACAATTTTATGCTGGGTGCCTCTGATACTTTTTTCCCCTTCTTTTTTTCAGTACTGGGGATTGAACCCAGGAACTCATGCACAAGCTTGGCAAGAATTCTACCTTAGGTAGTTGAGAATTCTTAAACATCTCTTCCATTAAATCTATAAATTCAATGGCTCTCAAGTTCTAGTACATTTTTTTTTAAAGAGAGAAGGACAGTGAGAGAGAGAGAGAGAGAGAGAGAGAATATCAATTTTTTTTTATTGAATTGTTCACATGGCTCCTGCCACTCCGACACCTAGCAGTGCACATGGGTGGTGGGGTTTGAATCCATGTACCTGCGCATGCCAGGCAAGCGCCCTAAGAGCCAAGTTACCGCTCCAGCTGTGAATTCTAGTATATTTTGAATTCTCATACCCTTTCACAAAAGAGGCCAATTCAGAAATCATATATTTCAAATTAGAATCAAAATGGGAGTCTACCAAGTTGACCCACATCCATCATATACTTTAGTTGGAAGTATATTAAAAAACTGACTTTGATATTTTATTATATTCATACTCAATGTTAAATCTTCCAGGGTTAAATTTTTTCTTTTTCTTTTTTTTTTTTTTTTGTTAAGGAAACAGTTTTCATCCCAATTGAGATGGATTATTATCCCATGCAACATGAGGTTCTCATCTCATTACAGTTGGGTTGGTTTTCAACTAAAAACTTTGGAGACACTCACTGACAAATTGAGCCATAAAAAAAATAAAATAAAAGTTGCTGTAACAACAAGAACTTAATGTTCTTCAAAGGTTCAAAGGTGGTTGTTTTCTCCTGGATACAGGTGACAACTACCTATCTATGCACAAAAATGGACATGCTCTCCTAGGATCCTAATTTCTTTCACTACTTCTCACCAAGTTGTCCAGGTTAGAAGTGAACTTGCAATCCTGCAGCCTCAGCCTCCTGAGTAGCTGGGATTACAGATGTGCGCTACCATGTCCTGCAGGGACTTTATAATTCTTAAACACATATTTTATAATCTTTCTATCTAGCTTTACAGATATTTCATTTTCTTTTTTCTTTTTTTTTTTTTTAAGAGAGAGGGACAGTGTGAGAGAGAGAGATAGAGAAAAACAATTTTTATTTAGTTTTGCTTTGGGCCTTGTTGCTCCAAGACTTCGCTGTGTACGTGGTGCTGGGGTTCGAACTCACATACTTGCGCATCACAGGCAAGCACCGTAACCGCAGAGCCACTGCTCCACCCCTTCATTTTCTTTTATTGACAGGATTTACATGTTATAAAAATTCACGCTTTAGAAGTATACAGTTCAATTGTTTTTAGCATATTCATAAGACTATTAAACCCTCTTTATCATTTAATTCTAGAATATTTTCTTTTGATATTTTATGATTATTTTTTCATTTTAGAAAGAGAGGGACAGTGAGAGAGAGAAAGAGAAAGAATCAACTTTATTTAGTTTTTCATGTGGCATTTGTTGCTCTGACACTTAGCTGTATACGTGGTGCTGTGGTTTGAACCAGTGTCTTCATGCATGCCAGGCAAGTACTGTAACTGCTGAGCTACCACTCCAGCCCTCCAAATATTTTCATCATCCAAAAAAGAAACTCCTTAACTCTGAACAATCATTCCCCAATTCCTTTTTTCACCAGGCTTTGAGAATCACTAATTTACTTTTTTCCTCTACGTATTTACCTATTCTGGACAATTGGTAAAAAATGGAATCATACAAATATGTGGGTTTTGGAGTCTGACTTCTTTCACTGAGTTCAATGATTTCAAGGTTCATTCACTATTAATAGGTATCAGTACTTCATTCCTTTGTATGGCTGAATCATATTCCATTGTATGGCTGTATCCTATTTTTTTAAATTTTTATTAGATGTACATAGAGATGCAATTGGAGGGAAACATTATCAAACAATCAAGAACCAATGTATATATACTTAGTTATCCAGGGCTAATGGGCTGTATCCTATTTTGTTTATCCATTCATGAGGTGATGGACATTTGGATTAGTTTCATTTTTTTGGCTATTATGAATAATGCTGCTATTAACATTTAAGTTTGTGTGCCATATCTCTTGGGTCTTATCTAAGAGTAGAATTTCTGAGTCACATGTTAACTATGTTGTCAGTGTTTCTTCAATACCTTTTAAGATGATGATATATATTTTATTAATAACATGTATTACACTGATTTTTGTATGTAGAAACAGCCTTGCATTCCTGGGATAACACCCACTTAGTCATCAAATTTATAATCCTTTTTTATATGTTGCTGGATTTATTTATTGGTATTTGTTGAGGAGTTTTATACCTGTATTCACAAGGGATATTAACCTAGTGTTCTTCCTCTGAGGTTTTTTTTTAAAGAGAGATAGACAGTGAGAGAGAGAATCACTTTTATTTATTTTTTCATGTAGCCTTCACAGCTCCGACACTTTGTTGTGCACATGCCAGACAAGCGCCGTAACCACTGAGCCACCATTCCAGCCCTCCTGTGAGGTTTCTTTTGTCTGGTTTTGGTGGAGGGAGGAAAGTGTTCTTTCTTCATCTGTTTTTTTTTTTTTAGAATAGTTCAGAAAGGACTTAATTCTTTAAACTGTATGTAGAACTTAGCAGTAAAGTGATCTGGTCCTGGGCTCTTCTTCTGGGAAGTATTTTGATTACTAGCTCAATGTCTTTATTTGTTATAGATCTATTCAGACTTTCTGTTCCTTGTGGAGCTACTTTTAGTAGTTTGTATCCTTCTTGGAATGTGTCCATTGAATCTAGGTTATCACATGTGGTAGCCTACAATTTTTCATTGTATTTCCTTTTAATCCTTTTAATTTTTTTAGATTGGAGGTGATTTTCCACTTTCATACCTCACTTTGGTAAATGAGTCTTCTTTATTTTTTACTTTATTAGTTGAGTAAATATTTATTAATTTTATTGAAGAGCTAACTTTTGATTTTACTTATTTTCTCTATCATTTTCCTGATCTCTGTTTCATTTATTTCCAGTCTCATCTTTACCACGTCCTTCCACTTGTTTTGGTTTAGTTTGTTTTTGCTTTTCCTAGTTTCCTATGGTTAAATCAACATTTTAGTTTAATGGCACTTTAATGGCAATCTGTTGGTTCTCACACCCTTATATACAATTCTGTTCCAATCTCTTACTTTGTGAAAATTGATTTGAGTAGATGGAGCTCTAAATTCTACTCTTATTTTTCTTATTTTTGCAGGACTGAAGCTCTTACAAATGTAAAAATAAAATCCAGTATGTCTCACATTTTGGTTATCTTCATATTCATAAGAGATATCAAGGTACAAAAAGCAAATGTTAAATAATCTGGTTTTCAGAGAACAAGAGTTGTAACTTTACAAACCAGGGACAGAAGAATCTGCCTCACTTCTTTTCTCCCTACATCCATTTAACCAGTTCCACATTTTAGAGACCATTAATTGCAACATCCACTTCAGGTATCAAATTATAAATATCTGAAGATGCCTGTAGCTGAAAGAAATAGAATGCCCAACTGAAACTGACCTAAAAAGATAAAGAGAATTTTTTTGTTCACATACTGAAAGATCCCCTGGTAGTGTGGACCAACTGGAGTCAGAGGTTCATAAGGTCATCAGAGCTGAGGTTTGGTTTCTAGGCAATGTCTGCAGGGTATGAATGCTGAAGAAGGTAGCCCTGGGAGCTGTAGCAAGGCATCTACCACCAAACAGAATGAAGCTAAGAAACAAAGCCTGAGGAGACAGATACATGAAGGAAGAGAGAGCCAGGAAACTACAGAAAAATGGGTATGACTGATGGTCAGAACTCTGGATCCAACTGTGCCAAAGGTCCGTAACCTATGAACTTTTTAGTTATACAATCCACCAGGTTTTCCTTATAATTGACATTATAAATAATTATTGCATAAATTAATTGGTTAGGATATTAAGCCTCCATGGGGATGAACCATCTCTGCAAGTCTGTGGTGAGCACCATTTTCAATTATAGGATAAACCAGATTTGGATAATTATTTTCTAATTCTTTCATGCGTGTGAGGCCTCAGCTCTTCGAAGGCTAAGACAATGAAAAAAAATTATTTTGTATTCTTTACGTACCCAGTATAATGTTAGACATAACATTATACGAGTACTGGGTACTCGTTTATTTTTTAGAAATAGATTAAAAGAGCTGAGTTATAATGAAGAAGGCAACTAAATAGGTACCATATTTCATCCTACATTAAAATGTCAGTAAAAGAAGGAAACTGAATATTGGAGAGAAGATACCACTCTTTCCAAATAATCAGGCCAAGGATTCATGCAGGAGATGGGATTTCATGAACAGTTTCAGAACTGTAGGTTTAATTGGTTTAAACTCGATTACACATATGCCTACAGGCAGCTGCAGTGAATTGTTTTGCAAACAGAAAAGTAAACAACCTACCCTGGAAAAGAACCACTCCAGAAATCTCAAGACCCATAGAACACTTGTGTTTTGAGTTACTCCTTTAATCTGTGTCCAAACAAAGCATCTAATTCTTATCTGAGAGAATGGAAAGCACTGACATATGCAAAACGGGGAGCACCAGGACACTTGTCTCTGCATGCAGGTGCAGTCATGAGACTTTTCAATAACAATCTATAACACAGTCACTAATTACAGAGGCAGCCAGGCTTCCACGCACATCATTTTCTCCTCTCCTCTGTCCCTCCTTCCTTTCTGTAATCATTTCCATTCCACTCTTTCGAAAGAGCATTTATTTTTGGTACCATGCTCTTTAAGGATATCATACTTGATTCTGTATATTCCATGTTTGGAATGCAAATTCTGATTTACTTTTATTCAAAGAAATCAAATATTACAAGGAAGAAGAAACTTATTCTTGAAACACTTTGTCCTGGCAATAGAATATGGTTGTTTAAAAGTCCTACCTATATGCATGGGAGCTAGTCAAGTATGTACTAGACAGGAAAGGGAACTAATGAGTGAAAGTCCCAAACACATATCAGAGACAACCAATTAGCTTGTCTGAAACACAGGCTTGTAAAGCTATCAGTGACTTATAAAATGGTCTGCTACACACGAGTAAAATGTTGCTTAAATGGCTTGCTTAACTAGATGCATTCACCATGAAATTGATTCTTTAAAGTTTTGGTTTTTTTTTTTAACTCAATAGCCATTAACCGGGCATACTAAAATGGCTGGGCGGGTGGGCAGACAGCCTGGTATTATGAAGTGCAGGTTGAAGATATGAGTTCTGTATTTTATGTAGTTAAGCTGGATTTCAGAAAGAAAGAATTCATCAATTACCAACAATTGTGCCTGCCTCAGTAACTGAAACGAACCCACACAATTAGATTATTTTCCTTTTGCCTTGCTGAACACCTCGACTGGGATTGGTAGATGGGTTCCCAGGACATTCCAATACTGAGAATTTATGCTTTTGTATTACAGAAAGCACTGTTTTCTCACCATAGCCTTGATTCTGTAAAACGGCTGGCGAGGAAGAAGACCCCGAGTCTGGTATTTCTCAAATACACCACAGCCTCAGAGTGAATATCGAACTTCATTCCTCAGAGACTTATTTTACAAAACACTCTAGGTAACTTGATGTTACTGACACATGAATAATAATTCCTGATTTAATTTCATATTTTGAGTTTTCTTAAAAATTGACTGCATGTTTTAAATAAGGTTTTTGGTCATGCTTCCTATTCAGCCTTGGCTATTATGTATGGCTCCATGCCACAAAGACACTTCGATGAATTTCTACCTGACTAGACAACCAGGAAAACATGACCCTGCTTAATTGAATATTGGTATCTCCAGTGCAGTTCACGAAACTGCTATTAGCTGGTCAACTCAAGGAATTCTCTGATTCAATAAAGCATCAGGGTACAAATACATTTAGCCAATGGTTAAAGATTATTATAGGCACATTTTTTTTTTTTTTAAGAGAAGGAGAATGGGAGAGAGTGAGTTTTTGGACACTTGGTTATGTATGTGGTGCTGGGGTTCGAACCTGGGTCCTTGCGCCTGCCAGGCAAGTACTCCAACTGCTGAGCCACTGCTCTAGCCCTAGGCACAGAATTTTAAAAAAATAGCTAATGTTTTCAACCTTTTTTGGCTTTTATAATGGACTATATGTCCCCCATCTCAATTTTGTAGCTGTTGGGTATGATAAAGAAGCAGTAATAGTAACAAATCAAAATATGAATACATGGAATCCAAATAAACATGCATGATATTGGCCTTGTGGTACTATGGCAGCACTCTCTCCTAACAACAACATTTACATGTTAGAGCACATTCAAATCCTTGGGCCTTAAACTGGAGACACAAATATGGCAAGACACCCATTGCTCAGCTGCCAGTGGAAGGTGCCAATGGCTCTGTCCAGATGCAGAGATATTCAAGGGATCTTCCTGTCAGCAGTTTATCCTCTGGCTACAGGGAAGAAACCACCATGGAAACACTGGGAGGAAAAGGAAAAACAGGAAACACTGGGGATGGGGAAGCAGATAAAGCTGACAACCACCTCAATGATACACCCGAGCAAAGAGAACAGGTAACAAATGGCCTTATAACAGAGCGCCATGTTGCCAGTTGGGGGAGGGAATTTCTTTTCCTACTGGCAATACAGCCAGGAGCCTAATATCCTGGCCACTGAGAAACATGAGCATGGGAAGAGGCTGGCAGGCAGTCTGAGGCAAGAGAAGCTAAGTGGTAATCCACCCTAAGGAGTTTTAGCCAAAAAACCAAAACTCAAAGCTATATAGGACTAACTGAACGCAGTATAAAGCCTGTGAAAGAGGATTCTGGAGAACTTTACTATCAGAGTAAAGGTAACACAGAAATGAAGGTTCAAAAAGCCACTGACTAGATTTACCACAGCACTGTCAATGTCCCCTTGTGTCCCAGTTGTCATCCCATAACTAGCTGAAACCAGTAATTATCAACCAGGGAGGGGAGAGCCAATGATACCCCTTAGGGTCATTTGATCATGTTTGGTGACATTTTTGATTGGCACAATGAGGGAGAGACTGGCGGGTGGGTGATAGTGGATTCTACTGGGTATAGACCAGAGATGCTGGTGAACATTCTACAATGCATAGGATAGCTTCTCCTCTCCCCCAGCTAAGAATTCTCTATTCCCAAAAGTCAACAGAGCCCACTTTGAGAAACCTTGACCTAAATGATCTTTTAAGGCAATATAACAGAATGAAGATCCTGCTAATGGTTTGGTCCAGGGTTTCACAGCAGGAAGCCATTAGACACTTCCTTGCAATCCAGAGGTGATTAAGGACCTGAACTAATCCATGGAAAGAAAGTCCAGAGGTACCAGCAAGGAGAGCTCCAGTGATGGTTTGCACTGTGTTCTTTCTTGTTCAAACTGAGGAATCAGTGGATACCAGTGGAGCTCAGTCAGTAAGTACATCATACTGGGCTGAAGCAAAGGTACCAAGGAAACAGTCGCCACTCACTCATTCCACACAGTCCCTCCTTCTGGCTATGGGAATACAAAGGTGGCTTACAAGTCCTCCTCGGGGCCTTGCACGATCATGGAGGAGATTTAGTATGTAAAGTCAGGTAGAAACAAGTGATGTGAAGAAAAAGCAGGTGACTGGGCAATAACATTCACCACATAAGTAATCCAAGAGAGGGACCGAAGGTTATTTACAGAGCAGTCACAGATAAGGACAAATCTTCAGGTAGTTTCAAAGCAATATTGTCTGCAGTTATGATAAAGGCTCTCTTGATTAACTTCCACTTAATCATTCAGGATTAACTGTCCTGCACAAGACAATGCTCGATGCTGCCTACGCAGGGTGTGCCCACAAGCCACACCTAGAGATGATCTCCACGCACTGAGGTTCGCGACTGGCAGACCGCCTTCTACGAGAGATGTGTCTGCTCGCTTCTTCCTCTAAGCTGCCGCATGATTCTCATCACGGCGATCATATTTGTTCTCATCATTAAGTAACTTCATTAAATGTGACACCAACAGACAAAATATGAACTTGAAAAGAGAATTTCTATTTTTATGAAGATCTAAATGGAATGTATTCAAACAACTCAATAAGGGTCATTCACTGAAAATAAGCTGCTGTTGATTAGATTTAGAAAAGCATTATCTAAAGTTCTAAGATAAGGGGTTGTAAGGGAAAGGTAGATTGTTTCCAGAGTGTCTTTAACTCATGGTTCTATTTTCAAGAAACAGAGGCTGAAATCGTAGGAATGACTGTTTTATGAAAGATTAGAAATATAACAAACAGCTCTGATGAATGGCTACACACTGAGGAAAGGCCTTGTTCCAACATCAAAAGATCAGTACCATATGTATATTAAGTTAAAATAAATTACTTAGGGTGTACAATTTTAAAAAAGTAACTTCCCACTTTAGCCAATTTTTTTGGTGGTCCTAGGTATTGAACCCAGGGCCTCAAGCATGTGAGGTAAGTGCTTTACCACTGAGCTGTATATCCTCAGTCTCACCAATTTTTTTTTTTTTGAGAGAGAGTGAGAGAGAAAGAACCAATTTTTAAAATTTATTTTTCATCTGGTTCTGGTTCTCCGACACCCAGTTGTATACATGGTACTAGGGTTTGAACTCGGGTCCTTGTGCATGCCAGGCAAGCACTCTAATCACTGAGCTATGGTAGGCCCTCACCAATTCTTGATTAACTGTTCAACTCCCAGTTCAGATCAGGCCAGGAGGCTTCTAACTGTACACTTCCTGCTCTGAATTTCCAGTCACACCTCTCATCATGTCTGAATCAAAAGCCTTCTCAGAGGGGAAGTCATTAACACCCACGTCAGTCTGAAGTTCAGAGTGTTATATAAAAACATGTCCACAGTCAGAATCAATACTCGTGTCTATCACCTCAAGTCCTTTTGTGAACCAGAGTAGAAAGAAACAAAATTAAAATACTCAAATCCACACTGACAGATAAACACCCACATCTTTGAGGTTTCCTATAGCGATATGTGCACCCATAAAAGCATATTTTGGTTACAGCTGGATACCATGTTAGTAAATATAGCGTCCTTTAAAAAATTAAATGCCATATTATTCTGAATGTATGCACAGAATATTTTTTAAAGAGAACTTGTGCCTGTTGTCTAGGCCCAGGAATGGAAACAGAATTATAAAGTATACATACTGACTAGGAAAATTTTCCTGAGCTTTTGTGGCCGATCCTCTGGATTACTATCTTCCACATGCACAGGTTTCTGGGGAACAGGCAGTTTCAGTGCTTTGCTGACCAGTTCTATTTTACCTTGATTTTACCATTATGTTTCTTTTCATATATATTATTACATTAATTTTTCCATTTGTAAAATGATGATTGTATAATGGCACTTGAAAATAAAAATCACATAATGCTAATGCCTGAAAATGACAAGTATCTATTTTTAATTAGAAGATAAGTGTCAAAATAGGAAAATATAAAATCATGCATGAAAGCGATGATGACTTCTGTGTGTCCACAAATTTATTTTCAGTTAATCTATTACCTGATACCTTGTCTTCATCATGTGTCACGTAAGAGATCTAGACTTCAGAGTCCTTGAAACAGGTTTAAAAATTTTAAGTGCATATTCATAGCTAATCTTTCACACAGAAAGAAGAAAATATGTGGCTCTGGAGAAATCATATTTGAGAAACATTCTTGCTTATTTGACCCAAGCCTCTCATCCAGACATACAACACATGTAACCTGCACATTTACTAGTAGTTAAACGCAACACACGTTTTTTATAAAACATATGGGAAAGTTGAAATCTTTTACAGCTGCTGCAATACTTGAATTCTGCCTTCTTCTATGAAGTCTCAGATGCCATGTGTATAGTAACCTGGTTTCAGGTTGAACTGCTTTTTGGCACTGTTAGCAGGGGTGACCTGACTCGATAAACCTGGAAAGGTATGTAGTGAGACCCATGAGCTGCAAGGCTTGGATCAGCGACAGAAAGCTCTGTGCTCTGTCCTGGGGGTTTGCCTGGTTTGGTTATGTCCATTGACTCCAAGTCACTGACTCCAACTCAAGTCAAGTCAATGACTCCAAGTCGCCAAGACATAGAATACTTCCACACTACTTGGGCAAAAAAGGATGTGGAAGAAAGATGTATAATAAAATGGCTGAGAGTTCTGCACATGAGGTGGACAGGGACATGAACTGAGTTAGCTGTTCCCTTTCTCTCTTGTTCCCACATTTTAGGTTATTAAAGCAAATAATTATATCAAGTGCTGAAAGACATAATTTATTAACTGGTGCTTGTGGAAGAATTGAAAACAGTTCTCTAAATGCATAAAGTACTCCATCCTTGTAGGAAAGGCTCAATGGGATGGCTTGTTTAACTCTCTTAATGGTTTTTATGAAATATTATAAATTAGACTCTTACAGTCTAGTTTTAAGAAATTCATTTGTGCTGCATCATAGATGTTTAAAAATATTTCTGTATCTGCACAAAGCGTGGAAGCTCTCTGGAAAATCATGAACCTCTTACACACCCAATATGCCCCCCTTCTCAAGCCTTCCTATCTGCCAGCTGGGTTTCATTTTAAGAATTTCACACTGAATATAAAGTGCTATTTTGACCATGTGGCTCCAGAAATGTGAATTTATAGTCTATTCAGTTTGTATGCAAGTGATTGACAGAAAGGGGATTAACCAAATGGATGTAGTGAAGCTGCTGCTCTTACTTCAGGTTACTTTAAGTTTCCAGGAAAGGATCACCACACTTAAACCGTTTCATTGAGGCTAATAAGAAGTAGGGTCTCCCAACAGGGGACTTGGTTTTCACTTAACTGCCAAATGGCTCCTATACCTTGCAACTGTTTTCCCTATGTTCCTCTACCTACATATTCATCTATCCTCCCTTCTGTAAAATGGGATACTTCATTTGCCTTCCTTATGCCCCCTGGAACAATATCTATTTGTTGATGCACAACCAATATCTATAATTACTGGTCTTCAGGTTTAAGAGTAAAAATTCTGGCAAGTGTGCATGTGTGCAAGTCTGCTGGTTTGTGCAAGTTACTTTCTTGAGCCGAGAAGAGAGAATGGGTGAGGAGAGAAAGGTTGGAAGGCTGACTTAGGGTTCCTTTAACGTACCTTACTCTTCATACTGGCAATACCTAGCAACTTAAAAAAAACATAGGGAAGACTTTGCACATAATAATTCAGAGATTGCTTGACCACTCTAGAACTGTCTCAAGCACCATGGCTATGTAAGCTTTTCCACATATAACAGTCCTGCTTTTATAGCAGTTATTCATCTTATTTCAGACTTCTCACACTCAGGTATTATCACAGACATGGAAATTATGTTATGTCTATGTATTCATGTTTTCAAATCTTCCTGTCTGCAACTTTAGGGTCAGGCTGTTCCTGCACACTCATTTCACTCACAGTAGGTAATATCATGAAGCAGATTACTTCCCTGTTTGACAAAAGCTCAAAAAAAGCTGGTTCAGGTATTGACTTTTGAGAAAGGTGTGTAGGATGTATCAGATCTGATACTGGAGTCAGTCTCTAAATTAATGAGCATCTCTAAACTTGTATTATACACACCAAAGTTGACATTTAGAGGAAAGATAGCATCATCAGAAAAATGTGTACTTATCATATCCTGTCAAGTTTGGTCAGGTTCAGAACTGGAAAGGTTCTGTTTGCAGGTGGGGTCTTGAGCTTCTAAGTTATTCTGGAGAGTCATAACCAGATTCCCCCTCTGTTCCCTCGAGACAAAATAAACAAGTACACTATAGAAAATCAATTATAATTAGGAGGAAATTTCTACCACTTGCCAGCAAAAATAAATATAGCTCCACTTAAAAATCAGCAATATTATCCCTTTAAGATTAGAAGCCTTTGAGCAGGTAAGAAAGTGATCTGAAGCTGGGCACAGTGGCACACATCTGTATTCTCAGCTACTGAGGGTGTGGGTGGGGTTGTTGAGGCAGGAGGATCCCAATTTCGAGGCCAACCTGGACAAATTAGCAAGATCCTGTCTCAAAATAAAAAATAAAATGGGCTGAAGGCTAAGGGTGAAACTCAGTGGTAGAGTGTTCCTGGGCTCAATCTCCTGTACTAACAAAACAAAACAAAACAAAACAAAACAAAACAAAACAAAACAAAACAAGTTATTTCAGAAGAGTGTAAGATATAGAAAAAGCCTCATCAAGCTGTTAGGTCTTGATGGTGACGTGGGAGTACATGTGAGGATTATTAATTTTTCTTTATGTATTTGAATTATTAGACTTGAGACAATAAGTGCTTATATTTTTTGTACTTTAAAAAAAATAAAAAAGTGGAGCTGGAGTAGCGGCTCAGCAGTTATGGCACTTACCTGGCATGCACAAGGATGTAAGTTTGAACCTCAGCACCTAGTACACAATGAAGTGCCCGCCACATGAAACACTAAATAAAAAGTTGATTCTTTCTCTCTCTCACTGTCCCTTTCTCTCTTTAAAAAAATAATAAAGTAAAAACATACATATGAATATATCCAAGAACAGGAAAATAAAAACACGTACGCAGAGACATACAGAAAGGTCATCTGGTTCACATAGCTCAAGACCATTTGTTGCATAAACATGAAAACTGTAACTGACACTATGATACTTCTTAAAGATAGCACCTACTTATGTGGCATGGAGAGCCACTGCCGCTTTTTTCCGTCATAGTGAAGAAATATGGATTTCTATCTTACACAAGCACTTTGGGGATTTTAATATTAGGTCATTAATTAGGTTATTAATATTAGGTCATTAATTACTGAAATTATATGAATCTGTCTACTTCTAGACGGAAGGCAACCTTGCAGGCCAGCAAGAACACCCTCAGGATTTTTTGCCAGCACAACTGAAAATCAGACACTGCTCACCACGCTGCAATGTTCATCTGCAGATTTTCCATAATCTGGGGACCAGTGCTCCAGATCCTGGACAGGAAGTAACACCTACTCTCTGTTCTTTATCAGACTTCCTTATGGAAGAAGTACAATTTAGAGAAGCCAGACCATCCATCTTTTCTGTGGGATATCTAATGCTGTCCCCGAATGGAGGAGCTAAAGCATAGCCTGCTCAGGACTATAAAAATCACTTCAACTCCATGGGATTTTAATATGAGGCCTCAACTTCATTTAATTCAGAGAGCAGTCCAGAACTACATTTGCTATAAAATGCTGTCATAGATAACTCAGATTACTCAGCGTTTCTCACTGAAGACAGTCTTTGTAGGGGGCTGGAGTGGTGGTTCAGCTGTCACAGGGTTTGCCTGGAAAGCACGAGGAAGCGAGTTCAAACCCCAGTACCACATATACAAGGAAGTGTCTAAGAAATCAAAGTTACATGAAAAGCTAAATAAACATTGCTTCTTTCTTAAAAAAAAAAAAAGTCTTTTTAGAATTGTGCTAGAATAGCAGAATGTCCACCCCCCCATGGAAAAAAAAATCCTCCCTCTTTCCAGTCAGTTCCCTCTCTGTAGGACACCGTTACCGAAGCACACACCAGGTCACACAGAGGCCTCCAGTCTTGAGTCTTTCCTACCGTTCTGGGGGCTTCTTGGAAGTGCTTGCCAATGCTATTACCATGGAGCATGGGCTTTAATTTTATCAGAGTTATCTCAGTATTAAAAAACTCAATTGAAGTTAATTGAAGAATGGATTTTATAGTAAGAGGAAATACTTCAGTAGATCAAATTTATTAGAGCAAAATCTAAGAGATGGATGAACTGTTTTACTGTATCAAGCAAACGATGCTTAAAATGTCATTTTTCAGATTCCCTCTCTCCCTCCCTCCTTATGTGGTGGAAGTACTGTCCTGGCTTGCTATCCCTGTGGTGTTCTTGGGTGATGGGATTTTAATTGTAGCATCCAGTTCTTATTATCTCCTAAATATCAGATGTCATCTGGCATTTTTAATGCCACATGATCAAAACCAACAACACTCCAAAACAATCTTTCAGGGTGGCTAAGGGGAATCTAAAAACAGCAAAGTTAAAGTATATTTAGCTATAGGACTCTGGCCAAACTCTGTGAGATAAAAAAAAATCTGCCTTTATTCCTTTTTACCTTCCTTTCCAAGAATTCCTTCCAGCAATCCCAAGAATGTCAAGTCTATATATCTTATTATATGTCAGATACTTTTTTAAGATTTAAAAAATATATATTAACTCATTAATCCTCAAGTCAACTCACTGAGGAAGTACTATTGTTATTCTCTTTTCTAGAGCCAGGACGCTGGAGCTTGAGGAGGTTAAATAAACACACCAAAGCTTCGGGAGCCGGACAGGATGGTGGAGGTATGGCCTCCGAGCCAGGGCACAGAACAATGCTGCACGTTGTCATGGCTCACGCTGACAGTATGGACAGCAGAGAAGCGGGTCCCAGTGATAACAACAGGAAATGAAATGCAGCTGCAAGAAATTTCAGGCAACCATAATGGGCAAGGATGAGACCAGTTGCATGGACTTATGAAGTCCCTTAAAAATTAACCCACACAAGCAGCTGCTCCTGGTGAGCATTCCCAGTAGGAAAAAGCGCTCTGGACCATGGAAATCCTCGTTAAACTTCACTCCAATCTCTTCAGTACCTTCTGCTCCAAAGGGCAGCATGGAATGTGCAGACGCGTTAACATGCCTACAGTCCAGGCGTCCATGTGACCCGGGGGGCTCTTAATAGGCCAAGGTGGGGAGAGTGCTGTGGAACCCTTGGTGATCTGGACTCAACCTACATCCTTCACTCACTCAGTCAACGCATGTTCATTATGTGCCAGGTACTCTTCTGGGAACTGAAGATATACTAGTGCGCAAAACAGAACAATGCCACACTTCAGGCTCCTTTTGTTCTAGTGGAGAGGGACTGACAACACCTGTGAAAAATTAGTAAAATACTGCCTGGTACGTTGGACAATGGTGTCGAGTGCTAGCGAGATGAAGCAGGGAAGGTGCATGGGAGGTCCAGAATTCAAGATAGTGTGGTCACTCCCTACAGGATTCCTGTGGGGTTGACTTTCTAGCCAAATGGGGTCGTCACTCCTTAAACCCGTTCTGCGCTTCCCACACAGAGCTCTCGGCCCCAGGCCCCAGCAGGTCTGCTCTGTCTTCAGGTGTGGGGTAGTTCAGTACTACTTTTGACTGGCCTGGAGCCCAAAATACCTCTGTTCGAATTCCTGTTTTACCACTTACTAGCTGTTTGACTGTGGGTGGGTTCCTTAACTCTTCGAACCCTTACTTTCTTAATTTGGAAAATGGAGTTAATAATAAGAATAATACCTGCTTCACAGGGTTCATTGTGAGGCTCAAATAAATGAGGATATATAAAGTGCTTGGAACAGTGCCTGACACTTTCCCTCTCCTACCATCACCACTGTTAAAAGCCTATCTCTGCTTAAGGTTCAACTCCAATGACATTTCTCAATTTCTAAGCACAATGGGTAGAGGGGAGATTTTCCTTCTCTGATCCTATAATTCCTTGGTTTTATCACTCCAACTGTGCTTACACTGTACCCTGTATCCTTGGCAAGTATTCACACCATTTGGAAGTGGATATATACATATATATTATCCCTATCCCCCCTAAACCCTGAGGGTTTACACTGAGTGTGAACTTTTCTTCTTTTTTCCTTCTCTTCCCTTCTTCCAGTATTTTTATCAGTGCATTATTCACATACATCAGGAGTGGACAGGACAAGGAAATGGGAGAGAAATTAGAACACACACACTATAGTTCCACTTTAGTTCATTAACTTTAAAAACATTCTTGATCTCCTTCTCTAAGGAAAGTTCTCTAATGATGAAAAGAAAGGAGGGCATAGTCCACATCTCCAAGACTCACAATCTAAATTAGGTGGTAATTCTCAAGAAAAAATAACCCCGCATAAACAACTTAAGCAGCAGCCCTATATGAATCTATGCCTCAAAGTGCTTGCTGTCTTCCCAAACACATCATTTATTAATTTTCATACCTCGGACTGCTATCTATCCAACTTACCCACTGAGGAACCCCATTCCCCTTCCTTTGTACCTGTGTTCTTTTCCTTGATCTCTTTCTCCATGAACTGATGGCTCGCTCACTCAAGCTCTACACGACATACAACATTCATTCATGCATTCTCCATCTCCCTGCTAGAGCATGGATTTTCTGAGAGGAAGGTAGCTCTTAGGGCACAGAGGACTTTGCACAAAGCAGGCCTTTTCTAGACCATGACAAACCCACAAATGAGGCATGTCCAATGCAGGACAGGTGCTCAGTGAGTGCACACTCCATGGAACTGAATGTATAACTACTAAGAAAAGCCAAAGGGACTTCGTTCCCTTCTTCTCTCCCTTGTCCCTGCTTCTGAGCAGAGATGCTGGAGCACAGAGGTGACCAGAGCCAACTATCCAAAGGAGGAGGCCCACAATTACTTCTTAAAACAGGATGGATGGGGATTATCTGCTGTTTCTATCTGTTCAGTTTGCTGAACAGGGGGATTTATTACATGCCAGGCACTGTGTTGCAGGAGAGAAAGGCAAAGAAGGCTGGATACAGCCCTCAAAGTACCGCAAGATGCCAGCCAAAAGAGGACTCATTGCAACGAGGTGTGCCATGTGTGTGCCGCGTAGAAAGAGCAGTGGGAGCCCCTGGAGGGTGAAATTTACCCATCTATAGAGTTCACAAAATTTATAAACTAATACACACAATCCTTAAGAAGCATAGCTCTGGGCTACAGTGGTGGTTCAGTGGTTGGAGCACTTGCCCGGCACATGTAAGACCCAGCTTTGAACCCCAGCACCACGTACACAACTGAGTGTTGGAGCAATGAAGGACAGATGAATAAATAAATAAAATTGATTCTCTCTCTCCCTCCCTCTCTCTCCCTCTCTTTTTTTTTTTTTTAAGAGAGAGGGACAGCGAGAGAGAGAGAAAGACAGAATCAATTTTATTTAGTTTTTCATGTGACCTTTGTTGCTCTGACACCTTGTTGTGTATGTGGAGCTGGGTTTGAACTCGCATCCTCATGCACGCTAGGCAAGCGCTGTAACCACCAAGCCACCACTCCAGCCCCTCCCTCTCTCTTTAAAACACAAACAAAACAAACAAAAAAACTGTATTTCTCAGAGACTCTAGTATTAAACAGTTTAAATGATGTTACATTATTTTGCAGAGAATAGTTACTTCTGAAAGCTCCTACTTTTATGACCCAACCAATAAGGGGTTTCTATTCTAGCTGCCACACTATTCACTTATTTTAGTTATTAAAATATTGAAAAAGTTGGCTGGGGATGTAGCTCAGTGGCAGAACAATTGCCTAGCATTTGTGAGGCCCTGGGTTCCATCCCCTGTGCCGAAAAAAAAAAGTTGTGTGTTTTTTTTTTTTTAACAAAAAGTGAAAAGAAATTTTAATGTTCATCCTTGTCACATTTACTTTTTCTTTTGTTTTAAGAATGATGTTGAGGGGGGCTGCAGTGGTGGCTCAGCAGTTACTGCGCTTGCCTGGCATGCTCAAGGACCTGAGTTCAAACCCCAGCACCATGTACACAATGAAGTCTCAGAGCAATGAAAGCCACACAAAAAACTAAATAAAAATTGATTCTCTCTCTAAAAAAAAAACAAAACTGATGTTGAGGGGGCTGGAGCAGTGGCTCAGGTGCAGAGTGCATGCCTGGTATGCACAAGGACTCCAGTACCACATACACAATTGTCAGAAAAACAAAAACCACATGAAAAAAATAAAATTGATTCTTTCTTTCTTTAAAAGAAAAAAAGCTCAGCTGAAGTTAAAAAAAAAAAAGGATGCTGTTGATCCATGAAGAACAATCTCATCTAGAGCAACATAAATATTTTGATTTTCAGTGCACCAAGTAAGAAAGATAGTCTCAAGTTGACTTTTGACTTGCCAGGTGACTTTAAATAATTCACCTACTGAATCCCAATTTGGCTTCTATTTGAAAGTAGAAATCCTGAAACTTGCTCATAAAACACCCAGAACCGATTTAATTAGAATATATTAAATTCAAGCTGGCTGTATCCACGTGAAGAGTCAAAATGCAAAACAGAAACAGAAATGGAAAATTAGGTTCCAGAGCACAAAGTATTACTTTATTTTAAAGAAAGTTTTAACTATGACAGGGGAAGGTGAGACATCTTTTAAACTATTAGTACTAAGCATGCCCAGCAAATATATGGTTAACTTAGAATACTCTAATAGAAAAATTAAGGCACCGAGAATCTTGTACCGGAATAAGGAAAAGCCTAGACGATTGATAACGAACCAATATAATTTCTCCCAAAGGCTCCTGACATCACAAGGAGGCACAAGCCAGGACGTGCAGCACATTAAGACCTGACAGGTCATTTAGGAAACTCCTCAAACAGGCCAACATTCCATGTTTTACCATTTCACTCTGTTCTGCATCTCAAAGCCATGGCTTACCTCTAACCCAAACCTCTGATATTCAGTGATCACCCTATTCGTATTTATAGGAGCCCTGCTACAAAGAAAAGCACAAAGCTTCAGTTTGTTCTGGATTAAATATCCTAGGGGAAGACAACACATTTCATTTTCTTTTCTTCCTGGGGAACAAAAGCATCAGATAGGAGAATCTTTCCCCTTGGAAAAGGACCAGCCATTTGTTCTCTGGAAGTCCCTGAAAGCAAGGAGATAAGGGGAAAGTGGATATCTGGACTTGCCTGAAAAAAGCCTTTTAGGTCCAATTGCAGCAACTTACTTGAGAGCTGCAACTCATTAAGCATGTCTCTGATATCACGTCAGATATGAAGATTATAGTGGAACATACCAATAGATTGAATCATCAAAAAATTCTCTCAGGAATTCGAACTTAGAAGATTTGCTGGAGAATTAATCCATCAGCCCAGCCCTGGTAGAGATAAGATACAGACACCTTTTAGACAAGAGCTTCATTCTTGAGAAATGGAATCTCAGGCTCAGAATGTTCCAAGGACATTAACATCGGTGTTTATTAGGACCCTATGCATACTCTGTGGGTACCAACCAAACACTCAAAATCTAAAGTTTCTGCCTTCACAGAGCATACAAAAAAAAAAAAAAAATCACCCCACTGCCCATCCCCATTTCAGGGACTACACACTAGTGAACGGATCTCTATTAAAAAATGTTACCAATGTACTTCCTTAAATCCTTATTGATCCAGAACTCTTCAAGTCTGTGGCTTGAGAAGAGCAACTACGATTAAGCTTCTTTGATATTCTCTGCCTTGCATCTAGAAGGATTTAACATTCTCTAATCCCTCATTTATCAAACTCCTTTACCAGAGGAGGGAAGGAAGCCCTTTTGCTCCTTATTTTATGAGTCTGCCAGGAGTGAACTGGCCATCAAAACTGAAGCGAAATTCCTCAAAATGCTTTCAGTAAACAGACATGAGACAGCAGTGTGCGTACACGTATCGCCTATTCTGAGCTATCAATCTTGAACTGAGACTCCAAACAGGCTCTGAATTCCCCATTCTTAGAAATCACATGGCATGTGCAATAAGAACATATGGTCACGAGGTAGCTGAGGCTTCAATCTGTATCACAGCCAAGAAAACTAGACACCCAAGTGTGTAACCACTAATGAATTAAGGAATAATGCAGAAGTTGCCCAGGGAAGGGAAATATAGAAAACCAAGTTAGAAAAACCAGGCATTTTAAAGGTATCTGGCAAGCATGTAATATATAAAAATATTTACATAAATGTGATAATGAGAGTGATTCAGATTTGGGGGAACATGGTTAAGAAGAAGGTTCCTGGACCAGCAGATTTTAATAATTATCAAAGATGATAATAAGGCTTTTAAAACACAAACAGGACAGCATACTAATAAATACAAGGCTCTTAAAATCTAGCTCTAAAGATATAGCAACACAGCCCCACTGACATATAGCAAATGAAATCAAAGGGTCTGAGTATCTGGAAGAATGTCAAAGATACAAAGCAGATGAGATTTTGAAAAAACTTTTTTTTTAATTTGAGGAACTGTCTAGAACCTATGCATTCAAAGTGCTCGGAGTTGCAATTTGGTGAGCTTGACATTAAAAAAAAATTCCTTCGGAAGGTCCGTTAAACTTTAAACTCTATGATCTAATTACAGTAAAATTTGTATAAGCAGATGTACAATTGACTTCATAACTTCTGGATTTCTATTAGATTTTTTTGTTTCCCCTGTTGGTTTTGTCCTCAATAGGGAAGAAAAACACCCGTGGTTTATCTCAGAAGCACCAGGTGTGGATGCACGATCCCTGGGCAACCAGACAAGATACGATACGCCCTTCATCATGCTTCCCTATCAAGGCTTTTGTTACACATCACTGCCAGTCTCTGTGAAAACAGGAACCATATTGCAAAGATCAGCAGTCGTACAGTTTCTTTAACAACTTCAAGTCTACCCCGTAAGTCTACGAGGTGTGTGCCAAAGGTGTCATCCAACAGACTGAGGAGTGAAGAGCAGAAGCCCTCCCCAGCCGATCTGCTGCACTGAGTAAGATATTAGGAGAGCCGCTGAAATGAATGTGGAATGATGTGCAGAACCTTAGGTATTCACAGTAGAATCTACTGCTGTAAACACATCTGTGCCCCTGCCAAGAGATCTCACACTCCTGTGGCGCACAGAGCGGTCTGAACATGTTTACCTTCCTTTTGAGGAGAAAAAAAGATAAACTTAATGCCTGCTACCAACAACGATCAGAGGGGGAGGGAAGTAGTGGATGAGGGAAATAATGCAGGGTGGGAAAGGAAAAGCAGGAATGATTCCAGCAGCACGCATGTGTGTGCACTTTGAATAAACAGCTATGATTTCGAGATCAAAGGCCTGTGGCAGGCGCAGGCATGGTATATTCCTATGGCATGACATCAGGGAGGAGAGAAGGAAAAGCAAAGGGACCTAATGTTTACTGGGTGCCTACTGCCATTGGGCTCTAGAATACCACTTGTATGGATCTTTCCACTCATTTCTCAACTAGTGTTTGAACTGCTACCTTTGTTCTTCACGTTGGTTCTGTGCTCCTTGATGTAGAGATAAATGCTCTGCCATTTTCTAACCATAATCTTGAACATGTCAGTTAATGTCTTTAGTTTCCTAATTTTTTAAAATAGGGAAATAATAGCTGTCCTTGAAGGGTTTTAGTATAGACTGGCTGCACATATAGATGGGGTCTTTAACATGCTAACTGTAGTTGCTCCAATATTGGTGATACTGTTAGGAATGAAACGTGTAAGTTCTTTTTTTTTGAGGAGGAAAAGTTTATTTTGGGCCTCCACAGTTTCAGAGGTCTCAGTTCATAGATGACTGACTTAATTCCTTGGGGCCTGATACGTGGCAGAATATCATGATGGAATGGTGTGGAAGAGGAAAACATCTGGGAATATAGCATCATGAAGCAGAGAGAGAAGGAGAATACCCTTACCACAAACAAAATATATGTCCCAAAGGCATGTCCCCAATGACCCACCTCCTCTAGCCACACCCCACCTGCCTACAGTTACCCTCCAGCCAAACTCTATCAGTGGATTAAATGTGTAAGTTCTTAATAGGAAGCTGGGATTAAAACTGGGTCTTCTAGTTCTAAAGACTCTGGTTTTTTTCCACATGGTCTCTCAACTTATTTAAACCAAAACCAACCAAACAAAAACACTTTAAAAGTCCTATCATGCTGAAGGCCCAATGGTTCCTCCCTTCCTTCAAGCACTTTCATACATTTTTGGGGACAATTTTACCCAAATTGTTATTTGATTTTTGGTTAGACAGCCTTACTTTAGGAATCCTGTCCCCTTATATGTACATGGTTGGAATGGAGTTAGTTGTGGATTTTATGAGTATCTCAATCATGTTTTTTATTCTTGGCTCCAACTTGGTGTGCATCTCATCTGGTTCGCTTTCATAATTTATGTTCTTATAGTTTTGGGCAAAAATGGCTCTCTAGTGCAAAACAAGTGCTTCTAAGGGTTCGGGCTAATCTGCACAGCCCCTGAGCAGCTGCCAAAACAGTGAGTATTCATTGCGGTTGTTCTCTGGATGCTCCTGGAATTTGTTAAAAAAAAAAGAAAAAAAGAAAAAAAAAAGAAAACAAAAAACAAAAAGCACCTGCCAACTCTCTTTGTGACAGACACTTTTCGTAAAAGCCTTAGATAACCATGGCAGAAACTGCTAGTGCACAATGACTTCTGTGCCTTCTTCTTCCAGGGCAAAACTTCCTGGCCCCTGCACTTCCTGGCCCCTGCCATGCTTGAGTGTGGTCAGGTGATGTGTTGAGCATTTCCAGACCTGGCCCAAACAAAGCCTTGGTGAGGCTGCTTGGGGTGTGCACATTCCTCATTCTCTCTTTTCTTGAGTAGTTCAATAAAGTGGGCCCCAAGAACCTAGAGGAGAGCAGAACAAGACAGGAGGTATCGAGATCACTGCAAAGCTGCCAAGAGCAGAGTGCCCCCGTTAACCTCCATTGGACTGCAACATGATTCATATGTCAAGCCGTTGAGATCACAGGCTGTACAACACCCTGTTACTCACACTAACACAGAAACATTACTTAACTCTCATTACCACTCTGTCCGGTAATACAGTATCACCTGCATTTTCATTCACAGGGGATGGAGGCTCAGAGAAGTGAATCATCATCCAAGGGCAAAAGCAAACAGGTGATGAAAGTGACATCCAGCCCTGGGTTGGTCTAACTATGTAACTGTGCTCTTACCCAAGGCAGTCTACAGCTCCATGAGAGTTAACTTAACTAGGGAAACACAACCCCATGTAGTAGACATTTCCAGTTTTAATTGAACTTACGATTCAGCATGAGAAACATTTCTTTTTCCCATTCATGATATTGGATAATAGTAAAAATTAACACAGGCTAATTTCTGTAGATGATTTCACTCTGGGAATGACAGATTAATGCATGTAAAACATTAAGAGCAGGACTTCTCTGATTGAAGTAAGGGTGGGGTTTCCAGGAACAAGCAGTCTGAAAGCCAGTATGTGGTCGTCAACACTGTGCTAATCACATTTTTCTCTCTCTTAAAAAAAAAAAAGTCTGATTCAGTCTGAGAATTCGGTTTTATGGTTACACAGTGCTATGGGTTGCACGTTAATAAACACTTAAGGCAAAGTAAACCCATCGCAGCCTGCTCATCAAGACATTCCCTGCTTTATTTAATTTGCAGAGCAGCACCATTTGGCTTCTTGGCTAGTTATTGATCACCACTGGAAAGCCACTTTATAATGAGAAAGGTGAGTCTTCTGATGAGCCACTGGTTTGAGTTTCTGGCATTGCCCTCTTCAACTTTCAGTTCTTTCCTTCTTCAAGCAAATTCTACTCATAGCTCTGTTTAGTTCAATTTACATTCACTATCCCCTTTCCTGTGTTGAGCAGCAAGGATGCAAACAGGGTTCAGACCCGGTCCCTGTCCCAGGGCTAGAGGAATCTCATGTATCAATATAAATGGATCCTTGCTCTATACTAGTTCATTTGATCCTTGAGTGTTCTTTTCTTTTCTTTTAAATGACTACAACAACTTGGAAGAGTCATTCTCGGAGGTCCCTAGCTTTCTGAATGTAAAACCTAGTGCAAGGGGAATATTTAAAATGTTCAAGAAGGGGTATGGAGTGGACATTAACCAGTCAGAATGGATGCTACTGGTAGAGCTGAAGCATGGTTCTAAAGGTTCCCTACAATGCTAAGAGTTAACCCTCTGGTTGTAGGATTGTGGGGCGGCTCAGAAGGCCTAGGGGAAGGACCAGAGAAGTCACATAAACAGGCTGACCCTCAAAGATATGGGCCATTACCCCAATCTTTTAACAAGTGCTGCATATAGGGTGATGCCTGCTGAGAGAATATTGCCTTGACCTAGAACAGGTGAAGGAAAATCAGACTTGTGAATGCCAACTGCATAGGAAAAGGACAGCCACCCTGCCACCTCTGCTGACAGTAGTGCCTTGCAGATCCTGAATAAGCAGCTCAGGAAAAAAACAAACTGCAAACTGTCTACTCCCGCAAGAACTTTTACTTTCCTTTATGAGCGTTTCCAGTAGAGCAGCACTCAATAAACATTGCAGACTGGCTGGCCGACCTTTATTGAATGCCCAGTGTATACAGAGAATGTTCTGGGAAATCAGAAAGAAAATACAAATGCCCTAAAGTAATTTTGGTGACTGAAGAAAAAGGCATGCTTTTGGAGATGAGGATAGTCATGACGATGCCCTAATGAAGTCCCATGAGGAGATAGGTAACTTGGGGACAGACATATTTTGCAGAGTCCCTTCTTCTTCATTCAGGTTCTGGTCTTCCTGACCACTATTAGTCAGGGTTGGACACAATGAAACTCACATAGCTCAAAACAAGCCACCCCCCCCCTCCTACACCTGGGCGGGCGGGGGGGGGAAGGTCCTCACATCTCTCCAACTTGAAACACAAGTTCTTGTTTGTGATCTGGCTGTGAAGACTATAAAACTTTACATCTGCATAAAATATGATACGGCTGCTTCTAAGGGGCCCACTGTTCCCTGCCTCCACCCTGTGGAAGGCTACTTGATAAAATGATCTCTGAGTACTGGAAATGAATTCTATACATTCTGGAAGCTGTCAAATGACAAAGCTTTCAAAAGTAAGGATGATTTACTTAAAGAACTCATTTAAACCTAAAATGAGATATGCTTTCATTTCTGGTATATTCGGAGGCAGGTCAAGATAAAAATCTTGCAGTATTAAAAAAAAACTCTTTAAGTTTTATTTTTTAATCAGTGTTTTTTTAAAATCCAGATTATTTTTCCAGACCAGATAAATACTGTAAGATTAAAAGATATGTAAACATAAAGCTTCAGGTCTTATATCTGAAAATGACTGAAATTTTTCAATTAGAAAGCCTAGCACTGGAGATAAATGAGACATGACTATGAGCTCTCTTCCTGGTGTTAGATTATGACTTTCAGGAAAAGGAGGTAATAAAAGTGTCGGGAGAAAGGTATTTGTCTGACATTGTGTCGGGTTTCCTAAGGCCCAGGAGCACCTTGAGGAGGAACAGCTGGGAGGAGCAGACTGAAAGCTTTGCAGCATTTGGAAAGCTGCCATCCTGTCTCCTTAGCTTTATTAAAAAGCGCTCATTTGGTATTTGTCTCTTACTTTTATTAGCTTAAAAAATTTTACCAGATTGTCACACAAACGACATTATGGGAGATATTCACAATTTGGTTGATTACTCTTCAAGCCTTTCTTAGTGTTACTTTAATTATTCTAAACAGCATTTTAAAACTGTTTAGATGAATTGAAAATAAGATTCATTCCAAAGAGCTGATATGGAAAAGATATTCTTAGACTCAGAATTTTAGAGCCAGAAGGGGACTTAAAATCATTTATTTCAACCCTCTCACTTTACAGCTCAGGAGACCCGGACCCAGATGGGTAAAATGACTAAACCCAGGGTCAGCTATGAAGGTCAGGGGCATGAGCCATACTCAACACCGTCGACCGTCTTTCTGCTATAACTCCACGCTGCTTCTCTCATTTCACTCCCACACAGCGGCCCCTCCCTCAAAGTACCCCCCATCCTTCTGCCCAGCTCTTGTCAGCAACCAGGCAGTCTTTGGCCCACGGCGTTGCCTGGTGGGTGGCATGGAGCTGGGGCAACGCAGTCTATAGAGGAAGGGAAAAGAATAGATGTGGTTCAAAGAAAACGACTAGCTTCCTCCTCTTCCTCAAATTGTTCTGTATCTATCAAAGTGAAAACTCAGATGAAACCAACACATCTAGCCCAATAGGAAATGTTCTGCAGAAATGCGGCACACCTAGCTCCACGGAGAAACATTCTCTCTCCTTACTGCTCTTCCCCTCCACTTCAGTTCACCTGGAGATACTATCGCATAAGTGCTACTTTTCCAAAGGAGGTTGTTCCATGGGCCAGGAAAGTCCCTACTAAATCTAGCAGATCTAGAACACTCACAGAAATGACCTCACAGGATTGAACTGGGTTGTCACATTTTTGGTTAGCTATGATAAAAATAAACTAACTAAAAAGTCTGTCTTTCCACGTCCAATATCTCTCCACTTATTTTTGTTTATTGTAGTAAAACACAAAACATAAAATTCAGCGTTTTAACTATTTTTTGGGTGTTCGGTGGCACTAATTACGTGGATTTTAGTGCTGCTGTGTAACCATCGCGGCTCTCCATCTAATTAATCTCCTGACTTGCGGTGAGGGCACTCATAGGAACTCAACTTGGTGAAGTGAACTCAGATTTCTTTCTATGTCCTTCTCTTGACAACTTCTTTAGCTCTGTTTCTCAACTATGGATCCTGGACTTTCCTATCACACTACTGCCCAGCTCCATCCTACCTACCTCTTAGTCTTGCCAAATTACAGAAGTAGACAGATCCATACACACATGCTGCCCCGTTTTTTCTTCCTTCAGCTAAAAGCTCCTTATGGTAAGTGGTTATTAGTTGGCTGTTACTTCTTGTTTAACCTTTGGCCTCAATCACACCTTTAAACCTTCTGCATGAACTTTTCCTGACTCCTCATCAAATTTCCTTCTCTCATGATTGGCATTTTCCATTTCGATTCAGTGCATGCCTGAGGCGACTGATTATACATACACTAGTATCTAGGACTATGTTCTGCTCCCTGAAAAATGACATGGAAAGGTGCTGGAGCGGTGGCTCAGAGGTTACAGCGCTTGCCTGGCACACGCAAGGATGTGGGTTCGAGCCCCAGCACCACGTACACAACAAAGTGTTGGAGCAACGAAAGCCACATGAAACACTAAATAAAACTGATTATCTCTTTTTAAAAATGGCATGGAAAAAGAGCTTAGGGTCTTGGTCGTGACTGAAAGCTCCAAAGTAAAATTCTGTACCTACAGAGCATGTAGGTATCAAGTACAGTGAAGTGAGGACTGAGCATCACGAAGAGTTAAAAAAAATACTACCTGAGTGACAGCGGGTGGCAACTCATGGGCAGTCCTTCGGGTAGTGGTCTCTAGAGTCTGCCGCTCAGGTTCCACTTTTGGTTCTGCCCTTTATTGGCTACATGATGATGGGTGCTTCTCATGTCACGTAGCCCAAAAGCTCTTGTGGACCATGTAGAGGCTACAAGTCAAGCATTTAGCTCCGAGCCTGGCATGTAGGAGACACTGCATATACATCAGTGGTACCATACCCTCCCCTCCCACTCTCAGGAGGCTGATGGCCTTCACTTAGGAGGCAGGGGTTGAGAGGGCCTTTGATCACAGTAAGACTCAAACAGAAGACTCTGAAAAGTTTCAAGAGATGGAGCTAATTTATGATTTCTTAAGTAGTTTAGATAGTAAATGAGGACAGTATTTTAGGATCAGTAACTGGATTAGTTTTTTTTAAATTTCAATGTTATATGTAGTACTTTGGTGGAATATCAGTGCCACTATTCTGCCTGTGATCTTTCTCCTGAGGATCCCTGCTCCTCACACTCTTCTTTTTACTTTCAGTTTTCCAAACCTCTCTATGAAGTGTGGATAAATAAAGGATTAAACCCAGCAGATCGCTTCAGGTTAAAAGGGTGAAAAGGCTTTGCCAAATACCCTTTATAAGTGTGAGGCATAAATTGAGATTCAACTTTGAGAGTTTTTACAAACAAATGGAGCTGGTTACCCTAATTCTACAAATTATCACTGATATCCACTCATACATTCTCTCCCCTCCCTCCATCTGTAAGTATGTGGATATGCTTATGGGCTAACTTGAAAAAATATCACAAGGACCTTGTTTTTCCACAAAACTGAATGCCTGGTGATTGGTTCAAGAAGAAAATCATACAGTGCTTAGTAGAGTTCATAGAAATTTCCTGTACTGCCTTAGACTCTTACCCCCATGCATTCATACCACACAAAACTCACTGTTTTATGCAATGCCTACTCTGCATTCAGAATGAAATGACTTCCTACTGTAAAAATGGTATAAGCCAAACACCCATGAATCCTTGGATGTCCACTTTAAGGCTAATGAATTTGCCAGTTTTTATAGGGCCCACATATTCATACTTTAGCAGAAGCACTTTATTTCTGAAATTATAGAGAACCCCCAAAAGAGAATCTTTAAAGTTTTTATGACGTTAAAGGGCAGCAATTCTCTTAAGTCTTATATAGGAGAGCCATCGAACTCCTTATTTAGATAAGCATTCCAGATAGGGAATATGGTGGGAAAAAAATGAAAACATAAAAGCATGCATATTGGTTAGACAGAAGAGAAGAGGGAAAGAGGGAGGAAGTAAGGGTAAATATTTTTTCTTCAATAGGAGTATTTTGAAGCTCTCTGTCTTGCCCTGAGAAGTTAAGAGGTATATAAAGTACTGGTGGTTATCATCATTTGAAAAAAGCACATACCTGAATGTGTTTCTTTTATGGGTCAAAGAGCAGTCAGGATAACTGAAAGTTCCCTTTTCACCAAAGACCTCCATGAAAAAATAAGCATACTGACAATTGCAATACTACTGTTTGTCCACTATTACACATATGATAGCAAGTAGCAACTGTTATTTGTACCAATCCACTGAATCAGAACTAGGTAACAACTTAATAGCTTTTCTAACATTGTGTTAGATTTATTTCCTTAAATAAACTAAGTTCCTAAAACACAATTCTCCTATCTGCCAGTATTATTTTTTAAAAAATCAAAAACATTTCATTTCATGCATGGCACTTCCAAGGAACTTCGCCAAAGGTGATGGTGGGGAAACCCAGGGGACCTCCAAGAATGGGTGGATCATACCACGGAGAGCTGAAGCATGTGCTGACCTGGATTCTCAATCAAAGCAGACCTCACAAGGCCAAAATGCAGAAGTTGTGCTAACCTTCTGTGATAGAAAAGGGGGATTAAAAAAATAATCACGGGATGATGAGAGTTTAGTACGGGCGAACTTGCTGCCAACTTGAAGTGTTCTTTTTCTTTATACCCTGTCCTTAGGATGGGCTGATCCACTTATTATGGATTTCTTTTTATATTAAATATTACTGGAACCAAATAATTTATAGAGAGTTTCAAGTTAAGGCTTAATAACATTAAATACCTGGAGAAACTAGTGTAAACCAAGATGGAGAACCAGCATTGCTCAAATTAAAAATAGGTATCACTTGTCCTACATGCAAAAGATACATTTAGTAGAAAGGAGATGAAAGGCATTACTTTTGCAATTAGAGATCATTTCAAAGCTAAGTCAATAAAGAACAGAGTCTGGGTTGCTCAACACTCCAGTGGAATAGTTTTGGAGACCAACTAATGCATATGGTGACTACAGAAGACACCCCTATGGACAAGGCAACAAAGGAAGACAAGTTATCCAGTATAATGTCCCTGAAAACTTTTAAGATTCAAGTGGTTTCTCTATAGAAAAGTTGTAAATTAGCACGGAGAATTAAGCTGTAAACCTACCAGTTTAATTCATTGCAATCTGTTTGTCATGAAAGCAATTTAACTTAGTAGAAAGACTGTGACAAAGACTCCTTGAGGAATCTGGAGCATTAGATTCACCTCCCATGTTTTTATTTATTTCTACCCAAAAAAGATTCATGAGAATGAACTCTGTACCTATCAAGCACATGAAGGAGAAAGGCAGAAACATGAAATGATTTATACTTTCCATAAGTCACAAATTGTGATTAGAAACAACCTCAGAATTTAGCCCTTATGAACATCAGTATGTAGTCCCAGTTTTATTTGGCATACAAGAGGAAGAAAAATGAATGATAGCTCAATGCTATTGATGAACGCTATATACAAAAGGAATATTTTATAATGAAAAATTCGAGGGGTGGGGGAAATCTCCCATATTTAATCTTTCCTCCAACTAGAGCTGTTACTTCCTCCAAGAGGCATGTACTGCCTGAGGACAGGGTACCATTGTCACATGAATCATGTTCCCATCACTTAAAGATGCAAATAGCATACAACCAGTTTGTTACCCTTTAAAGTAAACTTACTATAATTTTATTCTGTTGAGAAAATAGTTTAAGATTTAATGAAGATTTAAGTAATTCCACTTAGGCTGATGGTGTACTTGATGTAGTCCCTCACATATCTTTGGGAAGCTTACTTTTATCTTCATATTTGCCTTTGGCAGGTGTGCCCAGACGACCTCCCTACTAGAGTAAGTCACAGGCAGCTTTAGGAGCACCAGTCCCATCTCTCTCATCTTGGGAAGCCTTACTTCTTCTCAGCATTTACTATATGAATAATATAACAACTTATACATGTTTTCTTATATAGTACATTGCAACCTCCTCAACAGCATAGAACCAAACAAGATGAGAATGAATAAAGGTCAGACGTTTAATTTCTTTTTATGATAGCCCACAAACCTCTCTCTTTGTCTCAGTTCCACTAGACAGGTTTTGTTTGCATTTGCTTGATTTCAGTAACTGTATTCTGTATTCCTTATGTACCTGGCACCGTAGCTATTTGATTAACACAATATTTTCTGACAGGTCAGGTCTACTCTAAATTATTTACTACCCTTAGCCTGATACTCATATTATTATTTTACATAATGTACAATTTCTAGAAATTGGTCCCTACTATGCTGGATCTCAAAAGTTACTTTTGGGGCTTGCATTCACTTGATAAACTAACAAGAGGCAGCCCAGGTGCCCACAGGGTGCTGCATTACAAAAACATCATTGCCACCCACGTTCTTAAATAAATTTAAACCTTATAAGTAAGGGAACTTGCTTATTAAAAGAGAACCAGGATAAAGAATGCAGACAACATATATGTTTTGGGGAAGGGTGAGAGGAGGCAGTAGAAAACTGAGCTTAAAATGCTTTGGGTACAAATTCACCCAAGAGTATAAACCAAACGGAACCCAGTAACGCCCACCAGCTTCTGGCCCTTCCAATAGCTTCCCCTTCCTGGAAAAGCTCTGCCAGTGGCTTCTACCTCTGGCACAAAGACCAGTCACAAAATGGACCTACTATTCCCAAACCCCGGGCTTTCTACATGACAAATATGCAAAGAAGAAAAAAAAAAACCCTTTGTAAGCAGATCACCATCTGGGTTGAGGAATGAATTTACGCCAATGAAGTGGTGCTACAAAATTATAAACATTCTGGAAGACTCCATGCCTTGATCTAAAGTACTGCGAGAAAGCCAGATTTGGAAACAGAAAGTGGGAGACAGCCAATGTTTGTGGTCTCTATCATTCACTGCTATATTGGTTACAGGTAATGCGAACAGTGTCAACGTGAAGTTAATGAAGCCTCTGAGGTCTGAGCAAGTAGCTGCAATAACAAAGGGGGGCCACAGGGAACCTAGATTTGCAAATGGAGATTAAATATGAGATCTTCAAAGAGAAGGGGCTCAAGAAATTTGCATGGAACCTCGATTTGCAAATGGAGGTTAAATGTGAGATGTTCAAAGTGACAGGGCTCAAGAAATTTGCATGGAAAACTGCAGAAGAGCTGGGGCAAAGGACAATTACAACCTGATGGTCAGTTTCTGATCTGTTTCTAGCAAATCTGTCCTTTTTCACAATCCCCCTTAGCTCCCAAATGTCCCCAAGTTTAATGACATAGCAAGGCTTGTTCAAAAGGATTTATAAGAATTAAAACCTAAAGCCATAGTCATAAGCCAATACTACAGTTTATAACTAAGCAACAAATGAAAGTTTTCATTTAGTATAGGACCAAGCATCTCTGTATTTTTGACACTATTTCTTGGGACAAAGACAAACCTGAGCTTGTCCCCTGAACAATAGCCCTGCCGACCTTTGTTTCGAAAGTCAGGGCTTGGAGGGATGGGTACAGTTAGTCCCTACAAATAGAGATTACTCAATCTAGGGAGAAAAATTACAAAAGACATAGGGGTGGTTTAGTTTGAACAGATTCCCTCACAGGTCTTGACCATCAGGAGAAAGCTCTTTTATCAGTAAAAAAATTAAGAGAGAGAAAGAGAGAGAGAAAAAGCATTCACAAGTATTAGAATGCTTATCCCAATATCCATCTAGTTTAAGAATCCTTCCTTATAAGAATCTGCGCTTTTCTCTAAGTTGCTCAGTTCAGTTTTAGAAGATGATGGCTGATATTAAATATTTTCACAATAACATCTGCAAGATATTTCCAGAATCTGGCTTAAACAGCAATGCCCAAAGGCTAAATCTAAATCTTGAATATTCCCAAGGTTACATAAATGAGTGTTGTGTGGGCAGAATCCCTTAAATTCTAACTCAAAATTAGTCTAGATTGATAAAATTATTTTTTTTACTTTTACTTGGACAATTTGCATGAGAAGGAAAACATTAAGATTTCACCTGGAGTTCTAAATAAACACTGAAATTATGAGAGCGATTTAATTAAAGACCTCTTGACACATGTTCATGGATGCTGCCAATGATCAGTGAACCCATTCAGTTGATCTCTTCAGTGTTGTTCAACTTTTCATCAAATCTTTATTGGTACAACAGAATAGAGGGAGAGGAGTTGCTGCTGTAATACCACCATACCTGAGGTGGGTGCCTCTGCAGACCCTGTGAAGAGTCCTGGAAGCTGGGGAAACTGCCATTTAGTTCAAGGCTTCCTCACTGTCATTTCATGAGAAATTTTAAGCATGTAAAGCTGCAGATCAACTTAAAAGTACAATTCCATATTATTTAACTAAAATTCCAGGGAGGATACCATATAAATTGAGAAAAAATAAAAACCTGTCCACACAGAGCTCTTACATAAACTTTACAGCTGCCTGAAGACAGGAGATTTAAATAAATGTACACTCAACTCTTACCACTAGACACATACATCTTTTCCCTGTAGTTTGTAGGAAGACCAGTTCCCATAGAAGAAGGCCTTCGAGGATGTTATTACCCATTTTCTAGCTATTAATAGAATAATACAGTAGTCAGAAGACTTTCAAAAGATAAAAGCATCATTCTCTCTAAAGTTTCTGGATGCCTGCCCAAATCACAGTCATATTTTCATATTTGTCAGCTCAAAGAGACTCTTTTATAATAGCAAATAAAAATTAAGTGTTCACACTGGGCTTCAAAGCAAAATTCTTTCAGTGATGATGCATGAAGCACAGTATACATCTTTCTTTAGGAAGGCTTAGTTCCTCAAATCCAATATTCAAACTGGTCACATCACAGAGTTAAAACACACTGGGACAATGACTGCTATGATCCAACTTTAAAAAATTAGGCTAATTATGCAGAAAAGAGTTCTCACATGGGTGAATCCAGAGCCCTTTTGCAGAGGTGACATTTTTCAGAAATGCCCTTAACAAAGGTCTGGAACTGAAGAGTGAACAGGCATAAAAAGAGAACGATCATAATGAAGACTTTTACTACTTGGTGGGTGCAGAGCCATATGAGTAAAGAACTTGACCACTTAATAAACTAATGTGGAGAAGTCTACTAAATAATGGTAGTCCTTTGGGAGTGACTAGTTTCTTGGTCACCATACCCCCTTCCTAATGCTTTCTGGATGACTTTCCCACTTACTGAAAGAGCTGTTTCCTTTACACCCACCCGCATTCAGGAGCAGAGTAGGCTCATAAGCAGACACATGCTTGCAAAGGACAGAAATAGTGACAGTGATTTAAACAGCTTTACATTATGGACAATGAAGAAAATAAGTATCAGCAAAATTCTATGTAGTTCCTAGTCAACTAAAGAATACAAACACATGCCTGTGCTCTTCAGAGGTGCCGCCATTCAGCAGTCGCTGGACTTGTACATCCCTCTACAGGAAGGGAACCAGAAAGATCTAAAACTTCAGTGCCTGGGATGGTGCCCAGCAGACAGTCAGCTCTTGATGAGTTGTTGAGAGAAATCCTTCAAATGTGACTGAACGTTTTCTGGATTCCTGGGTAAATTTGGGAGTAAGGAGGGCTAACCGGCAGTGGAGAGGAATTTATTCACATCTGATTTGCATACTGGTAGGCATATCCCCCAAAAGCAAACAGCAACAAAAACTACAAATCCTAGATAATCTCAGAGATTTATTTGTAATCTTAAGGACAGAGGGGGAAAGAAGAAGGGTGAGGGAAGAAATCATTTATGCAAAGAATCTGATTTTAGAGAGTGGTGTATATCTAGACTGTAGTCTAGATTTAGACCCAATAAAACAAACTTTGATTTTTAAATATCTTCATGACAGGCCTCTTAGAAATAATGATATAAACAAACAGCCGAGGCAAAAGCTACTTTTTTCTGACTTGCATATTTTTTTGTGTATTCATCTTCACCCACTTTATGAAGTAGATGTAATTTTTCCATTGCCATGGTTTAATTATGCTCTGAGAGAGGCAGAACAGTTTGCCCAAGGTCGCATGGCTAGAAGGAGGGAGAGTGGATTGTTAAATTTGGATCTGTCTGATTCTAAAGCTTGTATGCATAACTATTACTCTACTGTCTAGCTGGGAAAATCTGAGCACTGGGGCAACTGTAGGGACTTGGACCAAACAGTTCCAATCCTGGCTGAGCCATTTGCTACGTGTATACAGAGTGAAGCTTTGAGTCATTATTTGAGAACTTATACTTATCTTTCAGGGTTATTGTGTGGGAATTAGAAACATTTTAAAGTATCTGATAGCTGCTTTTGCTCTTGTTACTATCATCATTATTACAAGGAATACAGGATTTTGAAATTCATTTGAGGTTGATGACCCAATTTTTTCAGTTTATTGGTGCCTTTCATCTGCCTGTAACTTGAGGACAAGAGCCAGTTAAGAAGGGTTCCTCTGCTAGGGCTGGCCCCAGGAAAAGCTGAGACCAGAACTATGGTCTCCTTTGTCCTTGCCCAGCGTAGTTTCCACCACTCTCTGCTACCTCTCATTTGGTTCACTTTAAAAAGACTAAATTAATCCCAAACACTGCTAATCAAATCCAAACCAAATAAGGAAATAAATTGTTCCTCCTTTGCAGGGAACCATAAAATAGGAATGCAGAAAACACATGCTTTTGGAAAAAAAAAAAATCAACAGAAAAAACTCAATACTCTTTGGGTACAAATTTCCCCAAGGGAACACAGACCTCATAGAACTGGAAACAACAATAACAACCCAAAACCCCCCAAACACAAAAAGCAACACAACACAACACCTACTGATGGTGAACCCTGCCAAGAGCTGTTCTTCCCTGGAGACTCAATGTCAGTGGCTGTCACCTCTAGCATGGTGACCAATTACCAAATGGGCCTTCTACTCCTAACTACAGATGTCCTAAATGACAATGACAAATTAAGTGTTTGAGAGACAAAAGGTTATCAAGGACTAAGTACAAGACAACATACACTGGGTGTGCATACACACACACACACACACACACAACACACACAGAGTACTTGATGTGGGATTAAAATAAGTCTCATTTGGGTTCAGCACATTTATATTGGGTTTCCTTTTCTAGGATAATGCTTAGGTCATTAGTTTAAATAATGTTTAAAATATCTAAGAGAAAAGCCCCCCATGAAAGTGCAAAATAAATATCAAAATAACAATAACACACAATACCACCTATGATGTGTCAAGTCTACGCAATCAAGAATAGGCTAAGGAAAGGCAAAAAGGGGGAAAAAAAAAAGAAAGAAAAAGAGAACAGAAAAGAAAAGAAAAGAAAGAGTGAAAAACAGGCATAGGGTGGGGTGGGTGCTTAAATAACTACCATTGGGACAATCTTAACACCTGTACCTTCAGTACCAAGATCAGATAAGTGTTCACTTTCATTCTTATGTGAGTAGAAAGTATTCAACATCCAAGATACACATAATTCTAAAATGCTGAAAGAATTTCCTCTTGATTCAGAGAATTGTTAAAATATGCATCCTTAAACAATAGAGTATTCAGATTTTTGGAGAACCTACTTAGAATTTAGAAGAATCCATAATCATGAAAAATGTTTTATTTTGTTTTCATTTGTACATCTAATTTTTTTAAGGTCACAAAAAGTGGTTTGTCCATGTTTCTACTTGGTGAACAATGGCACTACAATACTGCATGCTTAATTCAGGGGATCTCTCTACCAACTGTATTGGTAAACACTGACTTTCTTGTATAAAGAATTAAGAAATCAAATCACATATCCAAAATAGCCTGCACACACCTTCCTACCAATAACCTTTTAATTATTTTGCATACAGTGATCTTTTGCCAAGATGTTCCAACCATCCTCTTAGGTTAACACTAAAAAAATAATCCTTCCTGTGTTTGTATCACTCATCACTTTGTTATCTAACCACATGAGCCTCAGTTTCCATTTCTGTGTTCACTGGTAATCAGGATGAATTATTTAGAATTACTTTCCTATGGTTATGTGAGTCTTCCTCACTTTTCCATGCTGATTTCTTAGCACACTAAAATTATAATCAGATTCTTTAAGATATTACAGATTTCCTCCAAGTCAGTTAAGATGAGACAACAAACATCCCATTGCTTCTGAGACTCATGCCAAGCGATATCTTGGTGTATTCTTCTGGAAGACATTTCCTTCAATTACCCACAGGAAGCATATTTCAAGCATCATAATTGGTCAGCCTTGGGAAGTGCTCCAAGTAAAGTCACAGTCATGGTGAATAAAAAGGCACTTTTATTTTTCAAGTACCTTCCCCTTTAATTTTTTTGAGGGTGGTGTTGTTTTCCAGTAATTTTTCTTATGGAAGTGTTACCTATCTTTTGCATCTTTATCATGGTCTTATATTTCAGGCTAATGCTTACATTTCAGTTTCTGTCTCACTGACTTTACAGTTTGTTACTGATGCCATTAAAGTTCTCTTGAGGCCTGGAGTGTGGCCCAATGGTAAGGAACTTGCCTATCACACTTGTGAGGCCTGTGGTTCCATATCCAGTAACTCCATTCCCACAAGTTCCTCTCTTCACAAGTGTTTGGACTGAGGAAAATATTCAGTTATAATATTTCAGTTTTGTAAGTAGAAAGTTCGTTCTTATTCCTATTCTTATTCCTCTGAAGTCTATGGGTTAATAATCACAAATGACTAAAATTAAGCACTATATGAGTCTAACAAATGTGAACAGAAATCTGTGATTTAGATGTTACCCAGAGAAAAAGAACACTTTGATTTTTGCTTGAAAAGAAATCAACAAAGGATGATAAGTTTGTTTTAAGATTTTTGAGTCTTGCCCAGGCTGGCCCCAAACTCCTGGGCTTAAACAATTCTGCTGCAGTTGCTGGAGTAGCTAGGACAACAGGCATGGGCCACCACACGGAGCACCGCCCTACATGTTAAACTAGACCAAGCAGTGGTGCAGGACTGCTTCATTCCCCCAGGAATATAGTGAATTTGTGCTTTCTTAATTTATTAAAAGAAATATCATAACCTTTTCTTTCTACATTTGAGCAGTTTAATAGAATTGAACTTCAAAAGAGATCAAGAAGAGGAATCAAAGTTCCTACAATGGCTAATAAAACTAACTCTGGTGTGAGTAGCCCACATTTGAAGTATTTTTCCTTAACATGACATGGAGTAAACAGAATTTCCCTCACTGTGCATGTTCCAGTTCTACATTAAATGCCCATAGGTTATTTTAAAAATTTTATAGGCACAGAAGTTACATGCGATGCTTCTATGTTTAACATAGAACAATCAGGAATTTTAAGAAAAGGAGAGGACACATGCATACTTCACTTATGCCCATAACTTCAGGGACTTTCATGCTTAATATAAAAAAGAAGAAAAGCATTTCTAATGCCATGTCAATTCTTCTGAACTTCTAGTAATTCAAATGTACGTTTAACAACAAATAGTTTAATGATCACATCATGCAGCTGACAATTTTATAAATGTCTTTGTAGTTTTATTGTCCTGTAAATGCAAACTGTTTCATTAAAAATTGGTGAGGCTTTTATAGGAAAATGTTTATTATATTCCTCATTAAAGTCTACCAATTAATTACTAAGTTTAGTCAATGGAGTTCCTTTGAACTGCCTGTGAGATGAATATTTTATTACTTATTTTCATAATACTGAGTAGATTTGAGATTTTTACCTTACAAAATGTCAGTGGTTTATTTCACAATGTTATTTATTTGCTACACCAAAGCATTAGTCATTCTTTTCTTCAACATTTCTCCTTTTCCCCTTCTGTATGAGTTTTTTAGAAAATATTTAAAATGTGAAGAAATCCAATATTACACATCATCAAGCTATGGCTAAATCCAAAAAATGTGCCCACAAGCCTTAAAAAAGGATCACATATACAGAAGATACATGGAAAACTTGTCATTCTTAGAAAAGAACAGAATGGAACAGAAAAATAAATAGATTTCCACATCCGAGGTAAATTACTCTTTGTACAGGAGGTCGGGTAAGTTCATGCAGAAAAACTCTACAGAGTAGGCCTGTCATTAAAAATAAGAAAGGATTATTGGGTTTAATAATAATAAAAATTATTATTATTATTTTTAGGAGTCAAAAAAAGTTTTTCAAGGGCTTTAGCTAAGTACAAGAAGATAAGTGATACCCACTTTGGATTCACCAAAAAAAAAAAAAAAAAAAAAAAAACCCCACAATTCTTTTCAGAAATTACAAACTTGCAGTGGCTCTGGCAGAATGAGTAGCAACCTGGATCACGTGGCAGCACAGGAATCCTTAGTGTCCATGCCAATCCACTCCATCTCTAAACTATCAGGAAACAGCAGCAACCTGCACGCTCCTGATGGATCACAGCTCATTTATTTGGTGGTTCCTCTTCGAGTCATTGACGGTGTTTCCTTTTCTTCTTTTCTACCCCTCCATCTAGAGGAGGGCCCGCTTCTTCCCGGGGTGCAGAGCTCTGACTCTCCAGCATTGGGAAAGGAAGCCAGGAAGCTAGGCAAGGGCTGGATCACTGAACGCCTGATCAAGAGAGTTCTTCTCAGGGGGAGGAGAAACCACTGGAGGGCTCCGAGAAGAGGTGACATGACCTGATTTATATATTTAAAAAATGTAAAAGAACATAGGAGGGCGGGAATGGAAGCAAAGCGACCAGAGGAAGCAGTTCCAAGAACTCAAGCAGGCAAACTATGGAAGCAGCCTAGGCGCCCATCAACAGATGAACAGATGGAGAAAACGTGTACATATACACAATGGAGTTACAGTCCACCATCAAGAAAAATGAAATTCTTCCATTTGCAGGAAAATGGATGGAATTAGAGACCATTAATTATGTTAACTGAAATAAACCAAACTCAGAAGGTCAAGAGTCACATGTTTTCTCTCATACATGGAAGTTTGTGAGGAAAAAAAGAAAAGAAATATGGCGGTGAGGTGGTTCTTATGAAAATCAAAGGGAGGTCAGTAGAGTAGAGGAAAGGGACAAGGGGTACAGAGGAAAGGAGGGAAAGAGGAAACACTGGGGAATGATACCGGGCAAATTCTACTGTTGTGCTGTGTGTGTGAATGAATATATAACAACAAATAGCCCCATTATGTTCAATTATAATGCACCAATAAAAAACACAGAAAAACAATTCAGACAGGCCTGGTATAGTGATGCACATCTGTAATCACAGCAACTTGGAAGGTGGAGGCAGGAGGATAGCAAATTTGAGGCCATTCGTAGCAACTTAGGCCTTAAGCAACTTGTGAGACCCTGTCTCAAAATAAAAAAAAATAAAAAGGACTGAGAATGTAGCTCAGAGGTAGAGGGATCCCAGAATTCAATCCCTAGTACTAAAAGAAAAAAAGAAAGAAAGAAATAAAGAATTCAACAGGCATGGTTGTTTGGACTAGGGATGTGATACTACAGACAGGTTCAAGATATTTTTAACATAATGCTCACTGGCCTTACTTACGTGGAAAGGGAGAGAAAATAATGCCGCTGAATTAGATCAATGGTTGGGAAAGGACACGACTTTTACTGAGATGGAAAACGCTGGAAGAGGTGTTGAATTTGAATGGGGGTAGGATGGGAGAAAGTCTAGAAATGTTTTCTGCCTGAAGCATATGGTAACATCAGACCTACCAGTGGAGAATCTGAGAAAACAAAAGAACAGTCCACAGCTCAGTAGAGAGCTCTGGCTAGAAATGTAAATGTAGGACACATGGATGGACAGGAGTCACTAGTGTACTTGAAACCATAGGAAATTTGGCATCATCCACAGTATGTGTGCAGATGGAGAGAAGGTCTAAGAAATGAGGAATACATTGCACTATTTAGAGGTTAGGACTTATCTGAGGAGTACTGGCCAGTGGAGAAAGTGCTCCAGGAAAGAAGGCTAGGTATACTACGGCCTATGCAATAGCCAAGTCATATGCTGTGGTGTGGAAAAGAGATGTTCCTCCAAAGCTCCTGTTAATACAGGGATATTCAGAGGTAAATGATAAGAGCTGTAACTCAATCAGTCTGTCCTGGACATTTTCTTTTTTTATACTGGGGATTGAACCTTTGAACCTAGGGTGCTTAACCACTGAGCCAATCCCCAGCCCTTTTTATTTTTTATTTTCAGACAGGGTCTCACTAAGTTGCTTAGGGGCTCACTAAGTTGCTAAGGCTGGCCTTGAACTTGTGGTCCTCCTGTGTCAAGCTCCTGAGTAGGGCATGACTGGAAGAGGTGGGTCAATGGGCTATACCCTGGAAGGTTTCATCTTCCTTGTCCCCCACTCCTCCCCAGCTTCCTGACTGCTATGGGATGAACAGCTTCCCTCTGTTATACCCTTTCCCCATGATGTGCTGCCTTAACTTGGGCTCAGAGCAGTGGACTGTGAGTAAAATAAACTTTTCCTCCTGTAAGCTGTTCTTGTTGGATATTCTGGCCAAGCCATACGAAGTTGACTAAAACACTGTAAGAGAACTGTTATGGTTTGGATGAATGTCTTACAAAGGTCTATATGTAAAGGCTTGGTCCCCAACAGCCTAGTGGGAGCTCCAGAGGTTACTGGGACATGCTCTCAAAGGTGACTGTGGCACCCTGGTCTCAGACTCTCTGATTTCTTGCTCAAGATGTGAACATTTGCTCTTTCCATGATGTGCTATCCTTGTAAGAGACCCAAATCAATGCCACTACCCAGTTTTGGACTTGACCCTCCAGAACCATGAGCTAAAACAGATCTCTCTTTACTTTATAAGTAGCCTATCACTGACATTTTGTTGTAGTAAAGTGAAGCTGACTAATAACAACTGATTTGTGTGACTTGAAGAAGAAAATGGGAAAGGAGGGTAAAGAGGCAATAAAATACATTAAATATTCTCTAGAGTTTTCACCATAAGAGTACTTGCAGAGCTGAGAAAGGAGTAGGCTAGAATAGGGGTCGAGGGGCAGATCACAAAGGATTAAAAATGCATGGGCTATATGATAGCATTTGTAACCTGATTGAAATGATTCACTAGATGGGAGTAAAAACTGATGATAGAAAATGCAACTTCAGCAGGTAAAAAGAAAAAGGACACAGAAACAGGCAAGATGTTTGGTAATGGGAAGACAAGAGCTCTTTTCTGATGGTCTTTCTGTTCTTGGCAAAACAGGGATTAAGGTCATCCACTGAGAAAGGTGGGGAAGACATTGGTAGTTTGAAACAAAGGGAGAAACTATGAAACTAGTTCTTCCCAGAGAAGTGACCAGGCACACATGATAAGAAAGATGTCAGGGAATCTGGAGCCACTCCGTTTAATGAGAAGCCAGTCAGGAGTGTTATACATTTTTCCTCCTGTCTTGTTCAGCTATTCAGAAGCAGGTGTGGAGTGAGCTGGGAAGATAGGAGGAGATGGTCTAAGCTACAGTCCTTGAAAATGAGTTTTCCAGGTGGTGCAGCTACTTGTGATGTCAAAGTCTAGTAGTGAATGGCTTCAGAGTGAGTGGCTGAGGCAGAGTGAGAGAAGACTGTGCTTAGAAGGAGGTAAGGGGCTGAGAGTCTAAGATTATGGATCAGTTTTCTATTTGGGGACTAGAAGACTGAGCCAGGGTGAAACCAGGTACTCAGAAGCCTCAATGCATGATAAGCAGAATCATTAGGAGGTTGTAGAAAATGTGCCCAGAGAGTGGCAAGTAGTTTAGTACAATGATTTATAACCTAAAGCAAATGGGGTTTTTCACAGGAAGGAAAATGCTCTGGAAGTGGCCCTAAGAAAGAAGGTAGACTCTACCTTGATTCCTGTTCTGTGATGTATGGGTAGAGGAGATAAAAATCACAAGGAAGAGAGTAACAGCCAGTGAAAAAAGTTTCTTACAGAGACCTTACAGGGCTCTAGGCCTATATGGCAAACACCACCATGCCTGGCACAGAGCCAAACACATGGCAGGGTTTGAATAAATACTTGGGTTTTAACTAACAGGAGTTTCAAAATATTATCAATTCCACAGACAAACAACCTAGATACGGGGATTTAGGAAAAGTCCAGAAGGGAGTGGTTACATGGTTTGTAAGAGAGACTAGGAATTCACAAGGCAAGGGAAGAACTGAAGAAATGACTTAATCATCTAGTGAGAATCTATCTCTTCTGCCCTCTAGTTTCTGTCCCAGTTCTTCATCCATTTCTTTATTATTTGCCTTTCCTTCTGAAAGAGCTCATTTTCTGATTGACCTGAAATTTGTCAGTTCAGATACTATATTTATTTTGTCCATCACTGTACATCTAAGTTCTAATACAGGATCTGGCAAACACCAAGGAGCTCAAAGAATACTGAATGAACAAATGTGGAGACGAGAAAAGCATGGCCAGAGCAACCCAATAAAGTTACATTGTCCAGAGAAAGGCCGACAGGGGTCCAGGACTTCAGGGGATCCTTTCTCTGGGATGGAATTGCACCTAGGAAGGAAGGAGTGAAAACCACACGCTTAATGTGAATTCCTGGGTAAACAGATAAGAGAAGCCATAGTCCTGTGGGCACAAGGCTAAACAGCACTCAACTGAGGAAGAAGCTTGGAGTGGCCAAGACAGATGTGGGTCAGTTCCCACTTCTCTTCTCACACATCTTCACCGTCCTGCCCTAGGCGACCTCATGCCAAGGTGACTCCATTCTGTGCACACTGTTGCTCACATTCTCCACTTCCTGCTCTGACAGACCACTATTGCCCCTGTACTCCTAGCTTCTGCACCACTACTGCTTTGCAGCTGTGAACATGGACATACTTGCTGCTCATTCAGTATGCACATGTGAGTTAAGATGTACATTGACATCAGAGAGTTTATCTTTTAGATTATAAACTCTTAGAGGCAGGGTTTGTAGTCTCCTTATTGTAATCTTTGGTTAGCTGACTCTGGGTGTTTAGGTCAAGGGTGAGGGCTTAACCTCTAAATGGATTACTTAATGTCACTTTGCTTCACTGCCTCAAACCACCTCTAACTCACACTCTGTCCACACTTGGAGAAGTGCTAAAAAGAGAGAACAATATGGGGGGAACCCCACATTTGAATAGAAATTTCCACTTTCCTATTGCAAACACCATATGTTAAAAAGAACAGCAGTGAAATTCCAAAGTACCTGAAAAATGAGTTGAGAAAACAAAAAGGTTTATATAATCTAAAATTCCCGACTGCAGAAATATGTAAATATATATTTAAACTTGAAATATATGGCCATTCCTATTAAATGTAAAGTCAAATAAATTTATGTTAAAGTAAAATGTAGTCTCTCATTCCACTAACCATAAACATAGAAGTTTCGAGCTGTGAAGGACTTTGCAGGCAGACTTCTCACTTTGTAGATGAAGTAACTGAAGTTTCAAGAAGGGTTGCTGATGCACCAGCATCAGCCTACGGCACAGAGGCAGCAATGCTGAGCAGGGAGATGGTAGATGTTGACCTGTTGACCTGTCTGCTTGAACCTGATCTTCCCACCATGAGCAGGGTGGCATTGGGAAACCCTATTCATTCAAACCTCAGCTTCCTTGGGTGTGAATTAAGATAATATCCCTAAGGTTTACTGAAGAGGTATTGTGAAAATTAAAGAGTGACATTAATTATGAAGGGCTAAACATAGAACTCCTGGTCTGAAAAGACAAAAGAAAGCCAGATTATAGAATCTGTGCACCAAACCCTACTGGAATAAACTTAAAATCATTATTAAAAAAGTAAAAAACAAAAAAAAAAAAAACAAAAAAACAAAGTTAACAGAAACCATCAATTTAAGGAGAACATCATACGTACCATGATTTTTTAAAGTAGTGTCCAGGAGTGGAAGATTCTAAGGCTCGGGGAAGGAAGGACTGCACTGGAGATGGAAAAGTTAGGTGGCTATTATCCAGAAAACTATTAACAACCTCCAACTTTGGAGAAATGGATCTGAGGTGGCATTTTAGCAGCCCGAGGAACAGAGGAACAGATGGAAAAATCAGAGTAAAAACTCTTGCCTGCCATCATAGGATCTCCTCAGACACAGAAAAGCAAATCAGTGTGCGCCATTTTGGTTTTTAATGCCTGAGAGAAAAGGAGAAGAAAAGGGAGATGAGTCACAATGAAGCAAAACTAATTAATTATATCCAAATTCTATTATGATAGTATATGAAGGAGTCCGACAAATCCAATCATGTATGTGAGATCTCATTATTGTGCAGCTAATGAAATAAGGACACGGACTTGGATGAAGGAAAGGGACAGCCAACTGTCAATTGTGTTAAATCTGTGTTTGGGCTAATCTGGGGTGCTCTAGACTATGTCAGCATTTACTGTATTTTAAGCAGTAAACAAGGGCTTAGCCAAAAAGAAGAATAAATAAGATCTGAATGTGTGAGTGAGAGGGGAGATAAAGAATGAGAATGAAGGTGAAAGGAATCCCAGGTGAACTTCCTTTCCTGCTCTGTGGATTGATGTTGCATGGAAAAAGCATTTGCTAGGAAAGTACAGAAGCACTTGCTGCTGGTAAGGCAGAGTTTGGCAATGGAAAGAAACACCTGGGGCTGTTTGTACTGGACAAAACAAAAACGAAAGAACCAATCAAACAAACAAATGGAAAAACCAAACCAAACCCCAAAGACTTGCTGTTACCTCAGTGAATGAGAGAAGTAATCTATAATCAGAGACGCCACCCCTATATCCTCACTGCTCCACCTGTGAGTATGTACAGGAATCTCCATAGAGGGCATTTAACTCTACTACAGAGGAAAAGCAAAGCCCAGATCCTACTACCAACTGCATGCGGCCCCAGCTCAAGTACTCTACCTCATCCCTGGAAGGTGGGTCCTTGGTCAACTCCACCAACTGAATGAAGCTCTGGGATAAGACACAAAGGTCAAAACAGAAAAGGTTAAGTAAAAGACACACAATTCATCAACACAGTAGAGGGAAGAGATGTTCGTGACTGTACTGTCCAAATTAAACTTAAGTCTAATAAACAGAAAAAAACTATAACAACTAAGCAGGACTCTTGGAGCAAAGAAAAAATTGAAAAAAGGGGGAGGTGTGGAAAGGAGGTAAGAATCCACTTTTAGAAGAAAAAAACAGTCCCCCCAACTCCCACCAAAATCCCCATGAGGGCATTGCACTACATGATTAAAGAAAATATGGATTAAATGAAGCATCAGTGATGAGGTTAAATTCAAGGAATGAGATGAAAAGGGAGATTAAAGGAGAACACAATTAGGAACACAGTAATCCTCATGGTGGAATGAATAAATTAGAAGCAAAACTGAAGGGGCACAGGTGAAAGAATTAGTGGCATACCAAAAAACCTTGGAAGCTTGAGAAGACAGCTGTGACTGCTCAAGAAGATACACAGATGAGGGGCTGGAGCGGTGGCTCCGCGGTTACGGCGCTTGCCCAGCACCCACAAGTACACGGATTCAAACCCCAGCACCCACATACACAACTAAATGTCAGAGCAATGAAAGGCATGTGAAAAAATTCAATAAAAATTAATTCTGTGTCTTTTTTTCTATCAATGTCCTTCTCTCTTAAAAAAAAAAAAAAGAAGACGATACACAGATGAAGGCAATCCAGGAATGGAGGCCACAGCATGACAAAAATGTAAGTATCTAACAAAGACCTGAAACTTAACAGGAGGTTCCTTACCAAATACTAATAACCTCTTCCCCCACCCAACTCCGATCATTTTTGTAGAATGTTTTATGGTTCTTTTGCTTTACGTAAGACTCCCTTGGTTTACATAAGCAAACAGTAAAATAAATAAAATAACAGGCATTGTTAAATTTGCCCTAATTTATATTTTGTAGCTTTATGGATGTGGTATTTGCATGACAGTGGCTCTCTTGTAAAGAAAGCACTAGAAATTTGGTCCTATACGCTACTCTTATTCAGTGAATAAAAAAGAAATCTGGAAGCAATCTGGTAATACCAAACTATTTATGCTGTTGGAGCCTTTATCTAATAGATTTCCAAAGCAGCTGTAGTTATTAAACTAGTGGAATTATTACCTGTAGGTGGACATGTTTTTATTAAGGGAACAATGTTTTTATTAAGGGAACAATTAAGATAGTCTGTTATTTTTAACTTTTTTCATTAACGAAGATCAAACATTTGCAAAAATGCTTTTCTAGAAGCACAAAGTAGGCAATTTGCAGATCAAGTGATTCACTATTACTGCCATTCTTTCCCTCACATTCATGAGTAGTACTAGGTGAAAAGCCTTAATGGAACACACTACTTGGAACATAGATATACATGGCCTGGAACTCAAGGATCTTTCCACTAAAACACACACACACACAAATGTGCGCACACATCATCTCTGACTGTCATTCTGAAGATAACATGTTCTTAAACTTTGATTTCCTTTATATTTAGAAGTGTTCATGACTAATCAACATGCAACAAAAGCATTTTATAATCTTTAAAAAAAAAAAAACCCTGTTAAATAAACCCTAAGCTCCATAATGCCTGTTTCATGGAAGGTACCTGATCAACATTATTAGGTGAATAACGTTCAATGCCTGCAGTACAACAATTTAATAATTTAATTCTCGTTGCATATAGCATTGTAAGACTCTGAACCCCCAACCAACATCAGGGCTATTCAATGCATGCTGTTCATAGACCAGCTATGTAATCAGCACCCTACTCAAAATCCAGGTTCTACAAGATGAGGTATTTTGTTCAAAAAATACATTAAAATAATGAAGAATAACCCACTATGTAATTAAATACGAACAATGAAGAAAGTACTTATAGCAGTTTGACTTCTATTTTCAAGCGAAAAATAGGAAGTTGCCTATTTAAAAAGCTGTGATTGAAAACGGATCTTTTTATGGATTTACAATACAATCAAGGGAACAAATTTTGCAGTTTGTTCTCAACTATTGGGAGGGGCAGTTTGTCATTTAAAATGCTGCCATGGAAGACAGCATGTGTAGGATCAAACACCCTTTACTCAAAATACAGCCTTAGTGGGCTTGCTCATATTCCAAGGATATGTCTCCTCGAACACTGGTTTGTCTCAAAGTTTTCAATTTTTGGAGGGCCTGACTTAGTCCAAATATGCCAAGGCATGCATACAAAAGTTAACCTCTTGTATGTTGAAACCGAAGAGAAAGGGTACATATACTCTCACAGGAGATTCTTGCATATTAGCTCAACATTTTGAACTTTCTCAACTAGATGGAACAGTTCTCTAAGTTTGAAATACTACAAACAATTCTATTTCCAAAAGACTGCTGCATATGTGAAGGGTAGGGGGTGGTGGGAACCAAACAACAGCAAAACAAAAAACAAGACAAAGCAAAGCTCAGGCAGGACTACAGGCTAAAGGCCAACAAATGAAATGTGAAGAAGGTAACTGCCTTTGCTGGAGGTTGACTGCTGAGACTGGCCTGCTTATTAGTTCATGCGCAGATATGTGGCAAGCATTAAGCGAGGCAGAGAAAAAGGCTCTACATGAATGTAGGGAAAAAATGTTAAGTGAAACCATAAACACGAATGTTGTAACTGGATGATTATGTGAAAGACCAATCAAGCAATAAAAGGTAGTGCGTGAGATTGTGAGAAACCATTTCTGCTAAGCCAAGTGGATGTTTCCAAGAACAGAAATAAGATGGTGTCATGTTGGCGAGTCTGCTGTGACAGCAGCTAGAGAAAGAAAGAGAGAGAAAAGGGCCAGAGATAGGGGCCTCTGAGCAGGGTCCTATTTGTTGGCTTAAGCTCACACAGTCCGTTTGTGACTCTGTCATTTGATGACCATCAGCACAGATGGCTTCCCCATTTGGGGAAAAGCATAATGGAGGATTTCAACTTGTTCTCCATCATTAAGCATTCCAGGCAACACATGAAAATAGTCCACTACTATGCTTATGCACCTGATAAAGACATCTTCCATCACAGTCTTCTTCATGCCTTTTTTAAGTCTTTAAGCAAAGTTCATATAAACCAACAGGTCAAAGAGAATCCTAAGACATATTCCCATAATGATATTTGGAACATTTTCCTTCTGGACTTTATTAAACATAATGTTCTAAGAATTATGAGTGCTCTAAGGTATTCTAAAATAATGACCCAAACTGTGGAATGAAAGTAAGTGGCGATTAAAATCCCAGAGACAGAGGTGAACACTGAGACTCGGAAACAACAGCCCTGGTCCCTGGATCATGGGCTGCTGATCTCACAGGGTCAGCCTACTGCCGGAGGGCCAAATCTGGTCCATTTTGGGGTTCTGTATGCCCTGCAGGAGTTAAGAATGGTTTTCACATTTTTAAATGGTTGGGGGGGGAATAAAGATAATAGTATTTTATGACATGTAAAAACTGGATGATATTCAAATGTCAATATCTATAAACAAAGATTCATTGGAAGACAGCCATTTGTTTACATACTATCTCTGGCACTTTGGTGCCTCAGAGTTGAGTAGTTGGGACTTTGAATATGATTGGCAGAACCTAGCATATTTATATTCTGTTTTCAGAAAAAGTTTGCAGTCCCTGAGTGAGATCAGAGCTTCTAATACCATCTGTGGTGAGGGATCTGGTTTGTTTTCTAGTCCATCATGGACCTGAGCTATGCTCTTATGGAATACAAAGATCACACACTTGGACATTGTAGCAATGTCAAATTGCTCTAAGCCTCTCAAATGCTTTCTCTCAATGTCAGCATTTATCTTCTTGCACACTGATACAAACATCATGTGGACTGGTACTTTTCTGTAGACCTTGTTTTAAAAAGCACTGATCTAGATAATGCAAGAATACCTTGTATACTTTCTTTTTGGAAAACTTCACTCCTTCCCTAAATACTTTTAATGTGACAACTATTAATAATATCAGTAAATATATATATATATATATATATATATATATATATATCTGGATAAAATTATAGTTTTTCTATGAAAGTTTACTTTTTGAATGACTTCTTTAAAATTAAATGCTTGTTTCTTCCTTACCAACTGCCACATTATATATTCTCTTAGGCGTTAGATAAAAGAAAAATATTGCTTTTGTATTTCATGCTTTTGGGAATGGTAACTCAAATTTCATAAACAGAACAATTAGTACAAATGTTTTTTGGACAATCTGTGCTGTGATTTTGGAAACGGTGTGTGAAAGAAGAGAGAGATATGAGCTCTTGCACAGACAAAACAGCTATGTTTAAATTTTTAAAAGGTTGAAAAGATTTCTTCTTATGCTTGCTTTATAATAGCAATGTCCCTTGACATGTCAAAGGCCACAAAAGTAATTTTTAGCTTAGGTACAAAACGTGCTTTGGGTCTGTTTTATATGGCACTTCCTGGTTTTAGTGTTGCATTTAAAAAAACGAATGTGAAGAAAAAGTCTCCATCAAAAAAACTTTTATTGGCTCAAAGTTGGTAGTGATTTACTTTCAAATTTCAATCTTTATCTCGCTAGGGAAATGCTTATTTAATTCTACTGTGATTTCTGTTTAAGAAATGCAATAATTTCTAAATGTTTTTAAATATTAAGAAAGATGAAACTCCATCATTGTGCCAATGATTTTTTTCTATTATTAGGTGTCAAATGATAGAACATTCAAATAAGAAACAGCATTGGGATTTCACAGTGTCAGTAGAAAGAAAGATCTATAAAAAGGAACACAAGGTGCGTTTAAGTACGTGAAAAGGGCAAATAATCCCTGAACCTATTTTATTAGATAATAACTAGGAAAATGTTCTCTTTATTTGTTGTTACTTAAGAATGTTGTTGCTAGCAAAGGATGAAAATTTCAAAGCAGAGGGAATATAAAACTGCTTTAGATTGAACTCCGGCTTTGCTTCGCAGTCCCACTGTCAAAAAACAGCCAAAATAGTGAGATATGCTAGTTTATAAATATTTATATGCATGCTGAACTAGACCATTAGTAGGAGATGCAGCTGTAGTATAGAAAGGAAATTGGGACTTGATTGGAGCACTCATTTTGCCAATTACTAGACTACATAATCTGGTGGAAGTTATGTATGTATCTTCTCCAAGCCTATTTCTCATCTGTAAAATCAATGATACTCTACCTATCTCAGAGGAATTCAGGAAGACAATACAAATGTCTTGGAAACTATAAAAAAACACTACACAAATGTAAGGGATTACTATTATTGAGTAGGGAGCTCAGAAAAATTTACTATTTATTTCATGTATAAATTTTCTCTAAACACAATGAAATTTTTATACAACAAAATAGATTTTAAGTCATTTGCACACTTTAATGTCCTTTTCTAATGCCACTGCTTCTTGAAGCAGAATATATTGAAGTGAGCCTCTCTTAGACACTTTGTTACAGGAAACTTTAATTACAGTTGTGTTTGGTACTACTGGTGGTCAAGATGTTATGGGTGTGAAGTAGGAAAGGGGGAGAGCCTTTTTTTTTTTTTCCAACATTTGGAGAGGAGTTAGTCAAAAGGATGTGAGTGCAAACTCATCATCCCACATGTTATTACATTTTCCTCATTTAATGAGATAATTAGTGTATATTCCCAATATGGAGATAGAAAAAAATTTTCTGATCTATCATAATAAGACTATTTGTAGAATAAAAGGTGCAGCCAACTTATTATGTAGGGGTTTTAAGCAATCTATGATCCACTAAAAACATTAGATTTTCCACTTCAGAGTTAAGACTAAGATGTGAAACAGTATTAGATTGTTTGTTACTCTTATACACATGTATGATAAATATATGCTATGAAAACAGCATTCCAGGGGCTGGAGCGATGGCTCAGCAGTTATGGTGCTTGCCTGGCATGTGCAAGTGTGTGAGTTCAAACCCCAGCACCATGAACACAACGAAGACTTGGAGCAACGAAAGCTACATGAAAAACAAAATAAAATTGATTTTGTCTCTTTCTCTCCTCCTTACTGTCCCTCTGTCTTAAAACAAAAACAAAAACAAACAAAACAGCATCCCAGTTTCAAAATCTAAGTTTATTTATTTTCAGAATTTTAGTTGAACATATACTGTTCAAGAATTGTGTTCTATACAAGATATTTCTCATTATCCAAGTTTTTTATTTTTTTTAATCCCTAAAGACAAAGAGCTTACTCTCATTCCTACAAGTAGCAGAATTGTCTTGATATTTGGGAAACCAGTGCTGGGTCCTTAGGTCTGGACAACACAATGAAAGGACAATGCTATAAACAGGTGAGGAAGACCCCGTTACTTCAGGAGGGCTGCCACAGGCGTCCTCTCCATCTGTCCTCTGGAAGCACATTCCTCTTTCTTGGGATTTAAGTCCTATGTCCAAGCATAGGACTTGTACATAGGTTATTCATGATTTAGAGGTGAACAAATGATTTAATTAATATAACAAAAGGAGAACAAGGTACTCATTTTCTAATAATATTCCATATTGCATAGCCTAACCCTATACCAAATTACCCGTCCATTCCTTATACATTATGTCCCCACTTTCCCTCACTTCCCAATCACTCCATGTCTGCCCCAGAACAACTCTCCTGCTATGTCAAATGCTTGACAGTCTAGAAAGCCATTTAAAATTCATATTCCTTATTTAGGAACTATGTGAAGAGGTTACAATATTGACAGTTTACACTGTGCTAGGCTTCCGGATTGAGTGTTGGCCTACAACATACTTCACACTGGACCACACTGCCTCTTTACATAATAGGAGAGAGCACATGTCCTCTTAAAAGCACTTCTTATAAAGTGGTAGAAGCACCGATCACTCCAGTGTTTCCAACATGCATCGGACCTTGTTTAATAAATGCCGTATTCCAATACCATCTTCTGGAACTTGCCCACAGTTTTTTGGGTGAGGTCTCCACGTTCTTTCCAGCACTGAAATACATATCTCCTGTCTTTGGTTAATAAAATAGTAATGTTTTAGTTAACTTGAGGTTTATGTAACAAATATATATTAAGCACTTCTCATGTGCCACGCTGGGCCAGGTCTCAAAGATCAGTGGGAATGAAGAATTTAAAAAACATGCCTTCAGTTAAGGATTATAATACAAAAGAGGATCACAGCAAAGTGGAAGAGTTTATATCTGCCCTATTTGATCCTGGTATCTCAATAATTTACTTCATTCAACAATTAGGTTACTTCTGAAAAGGAAGAAATTTTCTCTATAATCATTTTTTCCCACCATGATTTACCATTTTCTCTTTATGGAGTTTCATAAATATGTACATACTTCACAAAGCATTACTTGTTAGCTCATAGCTAAGAGATTATAGCTACAGTTAAAAATTCTAAAACTGGGAAGAATTTTACAATTTGAGAATGTTTTGATAAATTAAAAACACCTATAAAACTTACATTTAACGCAAGGCAGGAGACTATTAGCAAAAAGAACAGGGTAATTATTTCCAAAGGCTCCACCCTCGAAGAAATTTCAAAAACTTAAACAAAAAGTGTCAGAATCAATTTTGCCTGAATTTGGGAACTCAGGCAAAGGGCTACAGCACACAAGTGACTACTGAATCAGAGAAAGGCAACTGAAAACTGGTAGGAGAGTGCCGCAGCACGGCTGCAAGTTCTGGTCTAACTCCCCTCCCTGGCCCCCTTGCTTCTAGATTTGACACTCAAGAAAACTTACTTTAAGGAGTTAGAGTGGTGGCTCCACAGTTGGAGTGCTTGCCTAGCATGCGAGAAGACCTGGGTTCAAACCCTACCACCACATACACAGTTAAGTATCAGAAAAATAAGACCCAGATGAAAATGTAAATAAAATTGATTCTCTCTCTTTCCTTCTCTTTCTCTCCCGTTTTCTCTTAAAAAAAAATACTTTAAAATACTAGCTGAGCACAAGCTAAAGAAAATGCAGACTTCAAGAGATCAAATATGACAAAGAATACAGGCATGATAAGAATATTAGAAAAGTCACTGAACAGCTACAGCCTGGGGCAGAAACAAAATAAACCTTGAGGAAGGGCAGACTAATTTCTACAGCTTCTACATTATAATAATTCAAAATGTCCAGTCCTCAGCAAAGTTAGAAGACATGCAAATACAACTCATTCATGGGAGAAATTGCCAGAAGCTTTCCTTGAGGGATATTGCATTTACTAGACAAAAACTTCAAATCAGCTGTCTTAAAGATGCTCACAAAACTAAAGGAAACAATGGACAAGGTCCTAATAGACACCAGAGATAATGCATGAAAATACAGAGAATATCAATGAAAGAGAGAAATTATCAAGAGAACTCATACAGCAATCCCAGAGCTGAAAAGTACAACACCTGAAATTAAAAACTTACTAGAGGATTTTGGTGAATATGAAGATAGGTCTATTGAAATTATCTAGTCTGAAGATCAAGAATAAAACAAAGATGATGAAAAATGAACTGTGCCTAAGAGACTTGTGGGACACCATACCAGAGTACCAATATGCACACAAAATGGCAATCCCAGGAGAGAAAAGACAAAGGAAAAAAAGAATATTTGAAGAAATAATGGCTAAAAACTTCCCAAAGCTGACAAAAGACATATCTATATAGTCAAGAAGTTAAAAAAAAAAAACAAACCACACACACTTCAGGAAGGATCAATACAGAAAGTTTTGCACCAAGGCAGGTAATGATCAAATTATTGGAAGCCACCAAGTATGGTGGCACATGCCTGTAATCCCAGCAATTTGGGAGACTAAGGCAGAAGGATTGCAAGTTTGAAGTCAGCCTCAGCAATTCTGCAAGACCCTGTCTCAAAACAATAAAAAACTCTTAGCTCATGGTAAAGGATCCCTGATTCAATCCCCACTACAAAAAGAGAAAACAAACAAAATTGGAAGCCAAGGAAGTTTGAAATAGAGAATTTTGAAAGCAGCAGCACCAAGAGAAGCTCCTCCTCATATACAATGGATCCTAATAAGATTAGCAGAAAATTTCTCATCAGAAATTATAGAGGCCAAACAGGAATGAAGTGACATTTTTAAAGTCCTGAAAGAAAATAATGCCAAACAATAAATTTATACCTGGAAAAATTATTTTTCAAAAATGAAAGAGGAACAAAGACATTTCAGATAAACAAACGCTGAAGAGATTTGTTACCAGTAGACCTTCCCCACTGGAAGGTTGAAGGCCTTCTGGATGAAATGAAAGCTATAACGAAGAAATAAAGAATGCCATTAAAAGTAACCATTTGAGTAAATGTAAAAGGCAACATCATTTGAATTTATAACTTCTCTTTTTATCCTCTATATTATTTAAAAGACAAATGCATAAAATGATGCTTTGCCATGTTAATGGGCACACAATATATAAAAGTAGTTTGTAAGAATTACATAAAGGCAGGGAGGATGGAGTTGAAGAGGAGCAGAGTGTTTATATGTTATGAAGTTAGTATCAAGTCATAGTAGAATATTATACATTCAGGACATTAATTAAAATCTCTATGATAAACCACTAAGAAAATACCTAAACTATATACAAATGGAAACGAAAAGGGAACCAAAATAATGTACTAGGAAAACTCAATTAACCCCCCCCAAAAAAAAGTAGTGGAAGAAATAAGGAATGAAAAAATGTATACAACATACACAAAACAAATAGCAAAAAGGCTGAAGTTTTTCTTGTCATAATTAGTTTAAATGTAAATGGGTCAAACTCCCAATATTAAGGCAGAGATTGGCAGAATGGATAAAAAAACAGGATCCAAATAATGCTGTTTATAAGAAACTCACTTTAGATTTAAAGGGACATGTTAATTGATGTGCACGATGAAAAAAGACATTTATGAAAGGAGACAACTAGGGTGGGTACATAAATATCAGCCAAAACGGACATCATGCCAAAACTTTTACAAGAGTCAAAGAAGGATATTAGGTATAAATTAAAGGGTCAACTCAAGAAAAAGATGTAACAGTTAAAAAAATATATATATACAACAAATAACCAGCAGTTCAAAATTTATGAAACAAACATTGACAGATTGAAGAAAGAAACAATTCTAAAATAGCAGAGAGTTCACCTTACTTTGAAAAATGGAAAGAATATCTAGACAGAAAACTAATAATAAAATGGAGGACTTGAACAATATTATAATTCAATTAGATCTAATACATAGATCACTGCAGCCAGGAACAGAACATACCTTTGCTCTAAGCACATACGGCACATTCTCCAAGGCAGATTATAAGACAGACCACAAAACAAGTTGTCAATCAAGTATGGTAAAAATAGATTTTAAAAGTTTCTAAATTATCTTTTTATTTTTGAAAGCCATGTATTGGCTAACATATTTATAATAGCATAAGATGCATAGTTAAGAAATTTGACTGTCTAGATAATACTTATTCAACTACAGAGGAGAATGGAATATATATCTCTCAAGGACACTTTTTATGTGCGAGGCAGTGGGGACACACCAGTGAATAAGGCAAACATGGAATCTCTGTTTTTTTGCTGTTGTTTTTTTTTTAATTAAGAAATTTATTTTTTGAACAATCAAACATGCTTCTAACAAAAAATAGAATATATATATAAGTTCTGAATATTAGATTTCCCCCCCAAGACCCCCCGTTATCCACCCTTATCCCTCCCCGCTCCCTCCTTCCCAAAGCATCTCTACAAATGCCTTAGGATATGTATTACAACTTTTCCAAATTTAAATCATGGCAATTGACCTCCTTTCTCAATGGCCAGAGTCTAGCTCCAGCCTCCACAGTTGAGTGAAGACATTCGTCCCTTGGTTCTCTGGGTTAAGCTGATTTCACTCAGCATAATTTCTTCCATAGCCATCCATTTACCTTCAAAGGCTGCACTATCATTATTTCTAATTGCTGAGTAAAACTCCATGGTATGTATGTACCACCGGAATCTCATTTTGTAAGAGGAGAGGATCAATACATGTATTTAAGGAATGAAGGGTGTAGTTTTAGGGTCTATTTAATGTAAAAGGCAAAACAGTGTAGATAACAGAGAGTATTCTAGAGCCTGCCTTATGCTAGGATAAAAGAGATAGGTACCCTGCCTCGCTCCCTCTGTTACTAGCCAGGGAAGCATGCTCCTGTCTTGGGCTTTGAACTTGCCATTTCTATTGCCAAGACCTCTCTGCATCGGCTCCCCCTCTTCTTGTCTTTGCTTATGTGTTGTCTTCTCAGAGGCCTTCATGCTATCTTCACCTAAAATTGCGTTCTTCCTCCTCCCTACTCCCCTACCTCACTGGAAATTCCCTTTTCGTTGTCCTTGTGCCCTGTCTTCCCCCATTTAGCAACTTACCACCATCAAACACAGAGTACATTTTACTTTGCCACTGTATTTACTGTCCTTTGTCCTTCCTGCACAGAACCTTTCAAAAGGACAGGGACTTGGATCGTTCTGATCACTGGTACATCTCCTGGGCCTAGAGCCACATCTGACACATAGTAGATGCTTGCTAAACACATGTTGAAAGAATGAATTAATGGAGACATTGAACAGACAGATGGATGGGAGTCCAAAATCAAATGGGAAAGGCTTGAATTGGAGACATAAATTTGACAGTTGAAGAAGATTAAAATGGATACTATTTTCTCTAACTTAAAGATGAGGAAATTGGTTCAGACCCAGCAAATGATTATGTACAATGTATGCATCAGCTTCTCATTTCATAAACTAAGATGAAAAACAGGAAATAGGATAATTGCTTCTATATAAAACAATGTAATGGGTAAGCAGCGATATTTTTCAATTGCTGTTTGGACTAGGAAAACAATAAGTTCAATCACAGATTTTAGAATCATTATATATCCACAAGGGTCAAGAGGACAATCATAAAAACTTTTCTAGTCAGGCATAGTGGCGCACACCTATAATCCCAGAAATTTGGGAAGCTGAGGCAAGAGAATCCTAAGTTCAAGGCCAGCCTCAGCAACTTTTAGCAAGAAGCCATCTCAAAATTAATAAATAAAAAGGGTTGGGGATGTAGCTCAGTGATTAAGTGCCCTGGGTTCAATCCTTAGTGTCACAAAAAAGCAACAAAACAAAATTAAAACAAAACTTTTCCATTGGATTTAAAATAACATTTACTACAGATTGTATATCCTTTATCCAAAATGCTTAGGACCAACTATATTTCAGATTTTTGGAATATGTGTGTGTGTTTAAGATGAGCTATCTCAGGGGATGAGACCAAGTCTAAACATGAAGGCCATTTATGTTTCATGCACACCATATACACATAGTTTAAAGGTAATTTTATACAACATTCTTAGTGCACCTGTCTTTTGGTTGTCACCTGTCACATATAGTGAGGTGTAGAATTTTCCACTTGTCATGTCATGGTGGAATTCAAAAAAATTTGAATTTTGGAGCATTTCAGATTTCAGATTTTTGGATTATGCTCCATCTCTACTTTTTTGTGTGTATGATGTGTAAAATCTTAAAAAGAAAAAATACATTTAGTCCTGTTATCCAAATGGCTGAAGAGAAGATTATTATTATTATTATTATTATTTTGTACTGGGGATTGAACCCAAGAGAACTTTACCACAAAGCCACTCCCTAACCCTTTTTTAAAAAAATATATTTTAATTTTAATTTTTTATTTTGAGACAGGGCCTCACAGAGTTGCCTAGGGCTTCACTAAATTGCTGAGGCTGGCCTTAAACTTGCCATTCTCTTGTCCCAGTTGCCTGAGCCACTGGGGTTACAGGTGTGTGCCACCATGACTGGTGCATTAAGTTTTTTAAATGTGGAGGGAAACATGTATAGGTCTATAAAATTATAATAAGAGTGAGAGAGAGAGAAAGAGAGAGAGAGAGAGAGAGAGGGGTAGGCATGAAGCACACGAAAAAGCCTTATGATCATCTATTATCCCAGGTCCACTTGACAAATTCATTACCCTTAATTGCAGCTATTTTATTTTGATGTATCCTTCCAGAAAAAAAAAGCTTTTGTGTTTTAAGTTTATTTTTGTGTGCATTAATGTGTGAATATGTTCAGAAAAACACACAAATAACAACCCATACTATTTGGATTTCTGCAACTTCTCTTTGATTATTTATCTTGAACATCTTTTAACAGCAGCACATAGAAATCAACCATACATCCCACCTGAGAATTCTGTGGAGTTCCACTGTACAGAGGTAATGGAAATAATTTAACCAGTTCTCTACTGAGGGACATTTAGGCTCTTCCTAGTTTGCTACTACCATCGGCAATACTTCAATGATGTCCTTGTACGTGTAGCTTAGTGTACTTCCACAAGTATATCTCTAGGGGAAACTATCGGCAGTGAGAGTATAGGGTAAAAGGGAATAGGCAATTACAATTTTGACAGGTATTAGGAAAGTGCCCCATAAAATGCTTGCATAATTTGTATCCTAGATAGCAGCTGCAATCCTAACATCTGTAATACTTTTAATGGAAAGGCACATGAAATTAAAAGCTACGATGTAAACATAAACTATGTTATACTATTTCATGTTTTCCATCTTAAGGACTACTGTTATGATTTGGATGAACGGTACCCCAAAATTTTGTGTGTGACAATGCAAAGGCTGAGGTGAAATGATTGGGTTACAGAAGGCTTAACCCAATCAGTGAGTTGATCCCCTGATAGGCATTAACTGGTAACTGTGGCTGGTAGGGTGTGGCTGGAGGAGGTGGGACGTTGGGGGTGTCCCTTTGAGGTATATAATTTGTATCTGGTGAGTGGAGTTTCTCTCTCTGCCCTCTGGAGACACGCCTTCTGCCATGATGTTCAACTTCACCTTGAGACCCAAGGAATGGAGCTGGCCGTCTGTCAACTAAGACCTCCAAAACCGTGAGCCCCTAAATAAACTTTTCCTCCTAAAATTTTTCTTGATGGGTCTTTTAGTCACAACAATGAAAAAGATGACTAAAACAGCTACTATGATTTACATATATAATCGCTATTAGCTATAACTACAACACAACACATATATATATAGTTATTTATATATGAAATTCCATGTTATGTTACCAATATAATTCACTATGAGCAATTCATACTCATTGCTATAGAACTTCTGTAAGAATGATCCTGGGTGCTGGAAGACAGCCCAGTATCTATAATTGGAACCATACAAAGTGTGTTGTGTGGGTCAGTTTTTGAATAGTAAGTTTCATTTTGAAATCTATCTGTAAAAATTGCAAAACCAAAACACTTCTTCACTGTCTCTACGCAAGGGTTGATCAGAAATATACATCAAACGTATACTCTATGTTTCTCAAAAGTAGTAAGAAATAATTCAGAGGTATCCATGTTAAGTGATGTAAGAAGACCCTACTATTTAACTTAGGCTCACTTAAATGGATCAACGGGTCTAAAGGATACATTGAAGTTTTAAAGTGAATTTAAAATTATGAAAATATTATCTTGTGGATATAAGAAGAGAGGAGATAATGGAACAAAGTAGTTAAATAGAGTTAGCAAAATAAATTAAAAAAATAGTGAAGACTGGAAAGCTACATCTCAGCATTTTTCTTTACAAAGTATAAAGTATTAAAGAGAATAAAGTATAAAGTATAAAGAGTTCAGTTACTTAACTTTCTATGCTTAAACTGAGATACTAAAAATAAAACACTTAGCCTAGTACCTGGTACCCAGAAAGTGTTATATATATTTTATATAGACTACTATTAATCCATAGCTACTATTACCTCAGAGTTGAGAGGTGGTCTGAAAAAAACAGAATGACTATTTCCTAGGATTTAAGAAAAAAGGTAATAAAAGATTGGAAGAACTTGATAGTAGAAATTTACTACTTGACTAGCACTTTTATTCCTTTTCTTAAATGAACAATGAACGTGTTATCTCCAAAGAAGTAGGTAACAGTTCAAACCTGTCAGTTCCACATTATGGTTCTGGTTTTCCAAGACTTTTTGCAGTCTTTGGGATGATAAAAATCCATTTTGAGGGGCTGGCGTGGTGGCTCAGCGGTTAAGACACTTGCCTGGCATACGCGATGACCTGGTTTAAAACCCCAGTACCATGCATACAACGAAGTGTTGGAACAATGAAAGTCACATGAAAAACTAAATAAAATTGATTCTTTCTCTCTCTCACTTTCCCTCTCGCTTAAAAAAAAAATACATCTTGAAGCCCTTAATCTAGAACTGAAGAATGGAAGTTAGTCTGCTTTGGGTGAAAAAATAGCATTTCCCCATAGAAACCAGACCAGAAACTCAAAGGGTCTTCTGATGTGAAAGGCAACCAATTTTATGAATTTCATGGAAAATGAACTCACACAAATGAAAATTCAAGAATCTAAGAGTAATTCTAAAATGTAACTTGAATATTTCACATTCTTTTTTTTTTTGAGAAGGATAGAATCTATTTGATTTATTGTTTTTCATCTGGCCTTTGTTTCTCCAACATTCAGTTGTATATGTAGTGCTGGAGTCTGAACCAAGGTCCTCACACATGCCAGGCAAGCATTCTAACCACTGAGAACCATTCCAGCCCCTAAATATTTCATATTCATGATAACTGACTGCCATGAGAATTCTGGAAACAGATAGTTCTTCTCTTGACTTTTCTTTAATGCTCTAGCTACAAAAATTCCCTAGATTTGATCTTGGACTATTTCTTCTCTGAGGATTGCATATGGGAGACAGAAGATACATGGGTCACTTCCTACTGTGGCTGAGGAAACTACAGAAGACTGAGGTCTTCTTCCCCCACAGATGGAATCAGAGAGCTTCTCACCAGGTGTGGACTGTTGCTCCTCCCTCCTCCTGGACAGGAGCTGAAACTCCTTGTCACTCCTTTATAGAATCCTTTCTTCACAGAAAGGTCTCCACTGAAACCTACTAGCATAATATTCTGCAGTAAAGTCATTTTACTTATTTATTCTGTTTACCTTTTTAAGAATTTTAGTAGTTTCTGCCTTAATAAGATGCCTTAAAGTATTTCTATACTGTTTTTAACCCCTCGTGTGCTGGGGATTGAACCTAGGAACTCGTGCATGCTGGGCAAATACTGTGTCACTGAGCTATATTCCCATCCCCTCTAAACTGGTTTTTTTTTTTTTTTTTTTTTTTTTTAAAGAGAAAGGGACAGTGAGAGAGACAGAGAAAGGGAGAAACAACTTTATTTAGTTTTCCACACAGCCTTAGTTGCTCTAACACTTAGTTGTGTATGTCGTGCTGGGGTTTGAACCCGGGTCCTTGCGCTTGCCAGGCAAGCGCCGAAACCACTGAGCCACCGCTCCAGCCCCTCTAAACTGGTTTTAAATACCTACTTAAACCAAAATTGCTAGAATCTTTGAGCTCTTAGGGATCCTCAGTCATTTAATCTTACACCTGCTATTGTAAATATCCTGTCCACAAGAGCCTGACAATAACATGCTGAACTCTGACCTAACACCCTAGCAATTTAGAACTTGCTGGGGTAGGGGGTTACCTTGTTACAGAAAAAAAGCACAAGACGGAAACCAGGACTCCTGAGGTTATAGTCCCACTCTTTGTGGTAAGTCCCTTAATCCCATCTGGGTCTTCAGTATTCTTTTCTGTGAAACATTGAGAGTTGATATATATTGAAGATTAATATTTCTTCAAGGTCTGACAGTTTGCAAAACATTTCATGAGAAAATCTTTGCCAGACCAAGAAAGTCCTAATTATTAGAAATCTGGATTTACTGCCTGGTGCAGTGGTACACACCTGTAATGCCAGCTGCTTGCGAGGCTGAGGTAGGAGGATCTCTAATTTCTGAAGACCAGCCTAGGCAATTTAGAGAGACCTTGTTTCAAAAGAAAAACTAAAGAGGGCTGGGGATGTGGCTCAGTGCTAAAGAATCAGTGGGTTCAATCCCCAGCACTGAGAGGGGAGAGGAGAACTCTTCTCCCCGTACACTTATTCTCTAAGCTGCAGAGATACAAATAAGCCTATATGCACACTGGAGGTCATTCAAATTGAAAGCTAGATAGCACATCCTGCAGAAGCATTCTTTTCTCCAGGCCTAGAAGATGCCTTAAAATATACTTCTTAAATTATAATATAAGCATATCTGTTAGCATTTGAGCCAAGTATGCAATGGTGAAAAGGACAAAACTTATTTACTGTAAATAAGGGGACGAGAAATTGAGATTTCACAACTCACAGTATTAAGTGTTTTAAAGGCTTTATTTTTCTAAGAGGTTGAATAGAGTATTATTTTAGCAATCTGCAGTTGATTGACAACAGCTGACATTTAATTAATTACTATTTCTATGAGCCAAGGTTTTGCTCTCTTCGTAGGATTTCAAAATGCTGAGATGGGGGACATTGTGTTGAAATATGGTAGAAGCCTTAGAGACCACAGAAGGGAGTCGGGATGTTGGGCCTCAGATTAAATGGGCCATGCACTGTGCATTTGGGGATCCTATTTCTGATGTTTTGGTTTTCTTGTATCATTCCTCACTGTTGGTCTGTCTGCTATTACTTCACACTGCTGCCAGTGGACCTGACTATAGCAACTCATCTTTCTTCTTCCAATTTCCTGCTTCTGATCTGCTGTGGATTTGGCAACCAGATAACCCAACATTTTAGAAACTTGTCTAAAATTAGAGTAAATGGCCTGCAATACCATTTTTCATCTATCCAACTGGATAAAAATATAAAAGAATGGTAATCATTATTGTGGGGAACATAGACAAACTCAGATTTTCCTAGGGCCAGTGTATGAACTGATATTAACTCTCTGGATAGATACTTTAGCAAACTATTTTATAAGCCCTAAAATAATGATTTCCCTTCAAGCTGACAAATCTCACCTGTAGTAACCTGTCCTCAGAAAATAGATGGTCGAGTACAGAAAGATATACAAGTAAGACTTCACTTATAATAAAGAAAAACTGGAAAGATTCACTGGCACTGGTTTAATAAGCTTTGCTGCAGCCATATAATAATGTCATGAGAAAATGCTATTGTAGGTCTGTAATTACCAACACAGAAGTATGCACATGCTGTACTGAAAGAATAGAAATCAATTCATATATTATAACCCCATGTAAAAGATAATCAAATATTCAAATGGAAAAGTCTGCAATATTATGGACAAATATTAATTATCAGTCTTCCATATATTACAATGTCAGGTTACTGAGGTTTTTTTGTTTATTGGAATTTTCTAATGTGCACAAGAATATTAATACTTTACTTTTTTTTCAGTCAATTTTTTTGGTGCTACAAACCAAAATACCGGTTGAGAAGAACTTAGAGAAGGAAAGTTATTTTGGCTCACAGTATCAGAGGTTCAGTCCATGGTGGGTTGACTTCACTGCTCTGTGTCTAAGGTGAGGCTGGCTGCAGGTCAAGTGGCCCAAGGTGAGGTAAGCATGGACTACAAACAACTGATTAGATTACAGCTCACACATTCTAATCCTTTCACTTCCAAATATTCCTGCATGAGCACAGGGAACTTTGGGAGACACCTCATGCTCAAACCACAGCAACTTTAAAGTTAGCTTAGACTTCTGCCTATGCATGATAACTTCATCACATAAATTATCTCTCCTCTTTCCAAATATTCCACAAAAATGGTAATAAAGACATATATAATATTATATGATAAGGTTAAGCCAAATGGAAGAAATCAAAAGCAGATGAGAAATTTTAGCCATGAAGATGGAGAGAAAAGTGTTTGGTTTGAGGATAAGAAGGCTATAGTAGACTTCATAAAATTTAATAACTTGGTTGGAGGGAGACAAATCAAGAATCAAATGCACAATTTGAGGCTTGTCCCAGGATCAGAGGCCAGGGAGCAGAGTCCTGGAGAACACACACTATCGGGAAGCAGTGAAGGAAGAAGAGTCTGTGGAAAAGACAAGTAAACCAGGCAGGCAGAAGAATACAGTGTCCGAGAAGCTACAAAATGGGGACCTAGCCATGACAAAAAAGATAAGGTTGGGCAGTGTCCACCAAATTTTGTACTTAGAGATCTTACAGAGATCAGCTACTATGCAGTGACTGGAGGCAGAGTGTGAAGCCAGATTCCAGTGGTGGAGGAGAAAAGTTGCAGGATTAGAGACAGCCAGAGTGACAGCGTGTTTAAGATGCTTGGCTGTTATGACAGAAAAGATGGATGTGAGTGGCTGCTTGGGGATATCAAGGTGAGGTTCAGGGTGATTGGTTTTGTCTCCTTCGCACAGGAGCAAGATGAAGTGAATTGCATGTTGCATGATGCAAACTGATTCTCTATGAAACCAGTTGTCTGAAAAAATTAATACAGATTTCAAGTAATCATTTAATATCTTACTAAACAAAATAGCAGTGAAGCCTGGCTTATCTTTTCCACTTTTCTTGCGTTTTCTAATTATCTCAGACCTGATATACAAAAACACAGAAATTTAAAACATCCAACCAAAAGACGAGGGCTAAAACACAAACCAACCTTATAAGACAAAAACTTTTTCACTGACACAGGTTCTTTAAAACACCTTAAAGCAGTATAATTCCACAGCCAAGTCAAATGTATACTTATTATCTTGACAAATTAGATGTAATTTGAACTTTGGTAAGAAAGTAGCCGGAAGCCAGTATTTCTTGCACACCATTGTATCCTATTCAACCAACAGGCATCCCTCATTTAAATGGGATTCTTGTTTTATTTGTTTGTTATGTGGACACATTTCATATCTTTTAAAAATATTCACATGTCCTCATGTCTTTAATAACTGCATTGTTTACATAACAGGCATGCTTTGTCTACCACAGCATATTTTTTAAAAACCAAGATACTTACAAAAGCACTATTAGATATACAACAATTTGAATTCCCTAGTTAGGGAGATGAGGCCAAATAGTATCATACTTCTTTTTTTTCTGGTAAGTATTCATGGCAGAACTTCAACTACTTTCCTCTTAATGTGGTGTTCTGTGCAGTTAGTTTTTCTTTCCTTGTCTATCTTAGAAAGATGGATTTTTCAAAAATTAAAAACATGTGACAACAGTGATTTCAGCACATTCTGCCAGGAGCAGAATACAGCATGAACAAAGGGAAAGATTAATTAATTTAAACACATGCCCTGGTGAATCAGATAGACCTATCTAGCTGATAAGAGCAGGTTTGTTCACATTTCCAGTCATCTCTTCTGTGTTTGATATTTTAAAAAAAATTATTTCTGCTCTGAATGCAATAATCTTAACAAAATCTGCTAAGAAACATGCAATGGGATAGGGACCTCTCATTTTGTGAATTGATGATTGTCTTTTAGTGCCTAGAATATTATAGAGTAAGGAAGTTATAAGAACTCTTCCTCATTTCAATAATGAAAAAAACATAAACGATTAGAACTATGGGTAAAAAAAGAAAAGTTGTGCTTATTCAAGAAGTTGAGATGGTAACATGGGCTAGGGCATTTAAAATACATAAATTGAGAGGCATTTTGCTTTTATTACATATCTAAATGAAAATATGCTTTAATGACCTAATACACACTATGTCTACTGGCATACCTTAGAGGTATGGCTGGAAAGAAGGGAGAAGGAGCTTTGGAGGAGGCAAGTCAAAAGTGTGGTGTATGTCGAAGAATGCATCTAGTTTAATATCACACAGACTACAGTTGAAGCTGAGGAAAACTCCCCCCAAAACACCATCAAATGCGGCTATTCAAAATTTTGAAATAAATTTAATCTTTTGGTGAAAAAGGAAAAAAGATAAAAGATAACCAAAGAAAACAGAACTGTTAAATGTAATTCAATGAACTTTAATTATAAGAACTATGGGATAGTTTTAAAAATTAGTTTTTTGTATGGTCTCATGGTGGTGGTGCCAACTTTAGATAGGCATAGGAAAAAAACCCACACAACTCGCCTTCTGGCAAACATCTGACACTGAAATCACTTTCCCTAGAATAATAACTTGAACTAAGCTCTAGGTTTTCTTTTTTCTTTGTCTGTGGTACTGTCAATCAAGCCTAGAGCCTTGCATATGCTAGGTAAGCGTTTCTATCACTGAGCTACATCCCCAATCCTAGTTCAGGGTTTTCTACAGTTCACTTCTCTTCCCTTCTCCCACTGCAAAGATTATAAACCTGTGTCTGTGTTGAGAGAGAGAGGTAGGTGGGGAAGGGAGGGAGGGAAGAGATCTGGTCTTCCACCATGGAGTCAGTTCTTAAGACATAGTTCCTCCATCTCATCCTCTTGCCCTGAACTGCTCACTGAACGTTTATTAACGGTTATAGAGACAACTTGAAGCAACAGATGATTTTGTGTAGATAGACTGAAGGACAAGCTGACTTTTGTTAATTGGGCCCTGAAAGTTTTCCATCCCACCTTGGGCAGTTTACTATACGGCTTGCCAAACTTTAACGTTATTATAACTAGGTTTACCCAGATGCCAGATAAAACAGACAAGGAATTAATTGGAATGATCACAAATGCATTCCTTCTGAATAAATTAAAATACAATGGCCAGTGCCAGGGCACATTTAAAATAGAAAACCTGAAATCAATCAATCAAAACAAGGTTAATCTTTTTTTTTTTTGTAGATGTTATAGTTGGGAGATATTTCACTTTATAAATAACTGAAAATTACCTAGGGAGAAGAGAGAGAGGAGAGAGAGGACAGAGAGAGAGAGAGGGAGGGAGGGAGAGACAGGGAGAAAGTTTAATAGCATTAAGAAGGAATTTTTCAATTGTCAAAGAGAAATGCCTAAGGAGACAATATCTTCTGTGGCTGTTTCCTTTTTTTTTTTTTTTAAATTATTATTGTTTTAAGTGATAAGAGTTAGTCTTTCAGAGGACTTAAACTATTGGCTCAGTTTTTGAATTATAACATTGAACAAATCAAAGAGAAAGTGTAAAAGCCCAGGGTTTTGGTCAGATGTTAGACACACTATCCAAACAGCTGGAAAAGATGTTGATTCTCCTTGGGAAATTTGTAATGTATTTGACTCATGTTTTCATGGAGCTGTGGACTGATCCTAAGGGGTTTGAAAGAGAGAAAACTTGCCAAGAACTTTATCTGGAAAATGATAGTATTTTACCAGTTTTCCAATTAGACAACAAAAGAACTTAAGAAACAATAACAAAAATACTCAGAACAGACAAATACTATCTCTGCAGCAGTAACGGTCAGGTTATATATCTATAAGTGACTAAGTTATGCAAATTCATTTCATTTATACACATCCATTTCTTAAGGCATCCACACACAAATACAACATGAAGTGATAAAAAAAAGAGGACGGGGGGGGTATTCATTGCTTGAGTAGGATGGATGGTAGGTTCAGGATCATGTTTGGTACACACACGCTTTCTCAAGAACGCATTCAGTAACAACTCTCCTTAGGCATGCCTTGGCATACCTACAGCTAGTATCTGATGCCTAGAGGCCAGAAAGAGACGATTCAGTATTGAATTCCTACTGATGTGATGCAATTTTTAGCTCTAAACAACCCTTGTATAAGCTTTGTTTAATCTCCGAAGGATTTTTTAATTATTTGCTTATCAATGACTGCAGTCTTCATTTCCCCAAATCAGCCTGGAAGATGGATTGGAAATCATCTACTATACACATTGAAATACTTAATGGATGAAATATATGATGTATGGGATTTTGGCTTAAAAATAACCCAGTGTGGATAGGGATCACATGGGAGCATAGATGAAACAAGACTTTCTATGAGTTGTTGAATGTTGAGCTAGGTGATGGATATGTGGGATTAATTATATTACATCTTTAACTGCTACAAATGCTTGGAATTTTCTACATACTTTTAAAGTTTGAAGAATAAAGTAGGGATACAAAAATTATCTCTTGGCTTATAAATGTCAATAATTGGACAAAGCAAACTTTTCCTATATTTTAAATTTCCCAGTAATTTTTCACCTGACCACATTAACAGTCATTTTTCCCTCTAAAAAATAATTCCCTGATTTTGAATATTTTCAACACCACAATTAATGTGATTATATTGTTTCCTAGAAGAGCAGTATGGTATAGTAGAACAGATACCAAATTTTGAGTCAAGATGACTTGGGTTGTAAAGTCTCAGTTGTACTATTTTTCAACCATTTTACCTAGAATGAGTCATTAAATCTTTCTGGGGCTTAGTACAGATATCTCCTCTGCTTGCTTCATAAAGCATAGGAAAAATATTAGGTTGAACTGGAGGATTTTTTTTCATATGTCAAAAATAGACTGGGCCAACTTCATATGGATCCATCCAAATAAAAGACAGTATAATTATGATTTCTTTCTTCTAGAGATTTTTGGGGCCAGAGATCCTTGCTATAACTTGCTCTTATATAGCTTTAGTAATATTATGGGTCAAAGTATTTTCTGTGGAATATAAGATAAGACCTATTTCAAGGGTAAATTACAATTGAGAATTGGTCTATTCTTCAGTACTGGTATTGTACTGCGATTCTGATGTTAAGGGTAAATATAGTGTCAAAAGCCATTTGAAGATGTGTAGCTTCCCTTCTGGAACTGATCTAAATGACTGATCCATGCCACCAGTTTCCTTGTTAATTTCATGCTGGAAATGGCCTGAAAATACCCAAAGCCGAATTTCTAGATATATTGTTTTTCACTCCATTACATTTAGCTTGTTTGTGCAAATTGCAATGTTACCTAGAAAAACAGCTGTATTAAAAAGCATGAACGTACTAAATATGTATTATTTACTAGTGATGAAAGTGACACTGACAGTTAAAGCATAATAATTTACAGAGCCACATACAAGAAATCTAAGTATAAAGGTCCAAGAGGGCTGGAGTGGTAGCTTAGCAGTTACAGCGCTTGCCTGGCATGTGCGAGTATATGAGTTCACATATACACAGTGAAGTCTTGGAGCAACGAAAGTTACATGAAAAACTAAATGAAAATTGTTTCTGTTTTTCTTTCTCTCACTGTCCCTCTTTCTTAAAAAAAAGAAAAAAAAGGTCCAAAAGAAGGCTGGAGTGGTGGTTCAGTGGTTATGGTGCTTGCCTGGTGTGCACTGTTAGCACCATATACACAGCAAAGTGTTGGAGCAATGAAAGCCACATGAAAAACTAAATAAGAATCAATTCTCTCTTTTTCTCTCTGTCACCATCTGTCTTTAAAAAAAGAAAAGAAAAAAAAACAGTCCAAGAGATACACAGAACATAAAAACTAATATTTAAAAACTTTATTTTTAAAATATAAAAATTTTATATTTAAAATTTAAAAACTTTATATTTAAAACTTTTAATATAAAAATATAGATTTAAGTTAACTAATGTTAAATAATGTCCTACTTTTCACAAGGTCCATTTTTAGGGCTTTATAAGCTGAAATGATATATTTATAATATGCACAAATAGTGCTAAGATACTTTCAATAATTTCTCCCTTTTGTATTTATGGTAAAGTCTTAAAATTTTAGGTTGATTTTAGATTTTATTAAGTCAACCTTCTAATTTTTTGAGTAAGACATGGTTACTTTCCTAGAGCTAAAACTGGTCACTTTGAAATAAGTAACTCAATTCTGAGGTTATTTTATACACTTCCATTCCTCTAAAATGTGACCCACTATGAGATTATTAATGGGAAAGAAGCAGAGTTCAAAAGATATCATTGGTATAAAAATTTTAAAATGCAGCTCACTTTCAAAATTTTAATAGCAAACAACACGTTCTGTTAATTTTAAGATTAAAAAAACCCACACAATTCTTAAAAACAATCACTGCCTTGACACTAACAAAGCTAAGCTAAAGACCCTATTTTTTTTTTTTTTTGAGAGAGACTGAGTTAGTATTTTTTCAACTAGCTTTCGTTTTTCCTTTAATTGTGTATGTGGTGCTAGCAATCAAACCCCAGACCTCGTGCATACCAGGCAAGCACTCTACCACTGAGCCACCTCTCTAGCCCCCAAAGACCCAGTTTTTGAGTATATGTCTTCTTTGCTAATTTCCTATATTCTTCATTTTACTTATTATTTTTTTAGAGAGAGAGAGAGAGAGAGAGAGAGAAAGAATCAATTTTATTTAGTCTTTCATGTGGCTTTGGTTGCTTGGACACTTTGTTGTATGTGTGGTGCTGGGGTTTGAACCAAGGTCCTTGCGCATACCAGGCAAGTGTTGTAACTGCTGAGCTACCGCTCCAGCTCCTATATTCTTCATTTTAAAAATTAAAGCCATGATTGCTTTTTAATGCTATGAGCTGAAGCTGGACTCTAGAACTAGAATTTTTAATACAAAAATGCAAATATATGGGGAAAACCCTGTTATGGTTTGAATATGAGGTGTCCCCAAAAGCTCATGAGACTATGTAGCAATAGGTGACATAATTAGATTTTGAGAGCTATCACCTAGATTAATCCATTTAATATATTAATTTGATGGCTTACTAGGTGGTAATAACTATAGACAGGTGGGGAGTGCTGGAGAAAGCTGGTTGCTGGGACCAGCCCGAGATGACTATATGCCTTGTCCCTTCTTCTCTATCACTCTGCTTTGGTCACAGTGACAAAAAGCTAACATAAACCCCTGTATGTAAAGGATGAATTTTATCTCCATTTCTAAAAGCCCATAAATGAAATAAGTTTGGAAATCAGATTTGTCAAGTGATTATATAACTATTTTGGTTGAGATAATGCAGCTAACCCTTCACAATCCAAATACAGTTATTTTAGCCATTTTCCCAGTATATGTAACCCTAACAGAACAGTTTAAGCACTTAAATAGCTGGTCATTTATTCCATTAATATGATGAGATAGTTATAAAGCATTCTTTCAAATCAAGTGGTAAAGGCACTTAATGTCTTGATGTAAAACTGAGTTAAACGTTATTTATATATTTTAACTTAGCAGAGTTCAAACACACAACATAGACATCCAAATATCCCAAACGTATCTGGAATAACAGAGGATGTGAATTGTGTTGTGTTTTGCATTTCCTCCCTCCCACTGCATCAACACACATGTTTGGCATCTTTAGCTCCCTTGATCACTCCTACAGGCTTCTTCCTCCAGCTTCCACACTCTCCTTGTTTTCCTTCTGAGGTCTCGTCTCTTCTCCATACTTTGGTTCTAATCCTTGCCTGGCATCTTCTCTTTGATGTCTAACAGGTATACCTGACTTAACAGACTTCTACACTTGTATTTCCTAAAGTTCCTAGCAACTTCATTTTCTGTTTTCTAAGAACCTCCAATATCTCCAAACTTTTTTGATTCTTCTTTCTCCCAAGCCACACGTCTAATTCGTGAGAAAATTCTGTGGGCTCTGCTGTCTTCTAAGTACATTGATTATGCCGACTCCAGTCTATACCACATGACAATCTCTAGCTTGGAATTACTGCAGTAGCCTTCTAACTGGTCTCCCTGTTTCTAGCTCTGACCTCATGTAGTCTACAGCATCGCAAGGCAACCAGATATCCTTCTAGTATGTGTGTTTCTTTTCTGCTCTCAATCCTCCAAAGGATCTCCACATCAATCAGAGTAAAAGCCAAAGTCCCTGTATGCCCTACAAGGCCCTCCTCCCTTTACTTCCCAGACTTGATGTACTCCCACTACATTCTGTCTGTTCTTTCTAGGAACAATGGCCTTACACTTCAGGCCTGCCTATGCCTCAGTCTGGCAGTTATTCCCATATCTTTCTTAAAGCTTTGCATAAATGTCCACTTGGGTGAAGTACGTGCTAATTGATGATTACCCTATTTTAAATGTTGTCCCCTAAACACTAAGACTCTGCTCTTCCTAACTTTAATCTCCAGTCTGACTTATCTTACTAATTTATCATCACCTCACCTACTCTATGTGCTATTCAGTTGTTCACGAACTCTTTCTCAACTGGAGTCCATGGGGGCAGGGTGTTTTGTGCACTGTCCACAGAAATGCTTACTACATGAGCCACTTAATAAACATTTGTTGACTACATGAATGGATGAATGAACAATGACCCTGTTTTGGGCAGAAGAGAAAATGGTATCAATAGTCAGGTCCCTGTGTACAGTAATGCTGAAGAGTTATTATTCTTTTACCTTCCCTTACCTGCTCCCTTCCCTGCTCCCCAGCCTGTGGAACGTCCCTATGACCCACCAAAAGCCTTCCCAGACAACAGCGATCAGAGCTGAGAGATCTTGGGGGAGTCTAGAAATCAGAAGCACAATGGGAATGCTTTTAGCTCCACTGCAGATAGAACTAGCCCGTGGTCTGTCTGGGACACAGATTAAGCATAATACTGTATACAAGGTAGCCTCTCTTTTATCACTGAAACAAATCACGCACTGATTTTCCAACTTATTTGCAAATTAGGTGCAGCCTACCTTTTAGCCAGGTACTGTCACGTACCCGCCTCTTGGCAGGTTGCCTTACACCTCACACCTCTATCATGCTGTCCAGTTTGGTCTAGCCAAGAGAAAAATCAGCAAAGTCAGTGGCTTGGCAGCTGGGAGGTTGCAAGTGCCCAGGAGTGTCAATTAAGTCTTAATCTGAGAGGATAAAAATGGCATTTTATAAGGTTATGAGGTGATTATTTTCCTCAATAATCCGCCCTAAGGTATAATATATGAAACATGCCCTACCCCTGTGAGGAATTTCTGCTCTACACTGATAGACATGAATTATTTTTAATGCAAACAAAAGATCCTCTGTGCTCAATGTTTTCTGCTTGGAAACAATGCATCTGTGAGAGCCATCAAAAGCACAGACGCGGGAATAATGGTAGAATTCTTAAGGTCACTGCTTAGAACTTGTAGCCCATCCTCTTGTCTAGACTTGTCCCAGCAGTATAAATTAGCAATGTACCATGATTTGTGTATTTGCTTATTCATTTATAAATTCAGTCGCTCATTAAATACTGACATGAGTAAATGTGACAAACATTGTTCCAGCAGTTAACAAAATAAAAAACAAAATGCCACATCCTTATAGAATTTAAATTTCCAGTTTATGAGTGGATTTGCTGACTTGGCCTCTGCTTTGCTGCATACAGAATTTCAGGCAACTATAATGCTAGAATTAATTAAAGTTTGGTTGTATCCTGAGAGTCCTTGATGATCATTGGGCATGTATCCAAGACCTATGAAAAAATAAAAAAGAACTTCTGACTTCTTCACTGAAATGAAGCCTTCCTGTTTTCCTTCTGTGTGTGAGATGATAATGAGCCATGAGACGGTGAGTGGCAACACAGTCATGTGGTTACGTGCTCCTCAGAGAGGTCAGAAATAAAGGATCCGTGAATGAGGCACCAGGGCCATCCTAGGATGTGACTGAATCGAGACTGGCCAGTATGTGGGCCTGATGACCAGGGAGCCCACTTCCCCTACTCCCACCTGAAAAATGCAAGCTTTTTTCTTATTCCTCCAATCCCAGTATTACCTCCTCCATCTTTAGCCCTTTCTCCCACATTGATTCAGAAGAGAATAGCAAGAAATGAGGAAGGCAGAAATGTTGCCTCCTGGAAGCAGTTAACTTAGACATTATGAAAATTTCAAGTCTCATCCAGCTGGGACTAGCTTTGGTGACTGTCCATTGATGGAAGGATCACAGTTTCACTCTGACCACTTCATTCCCAGAGGGCTGGCCTATGAAGGAAGAACTTGCAAAACGCCCCCCTTGCTATATTTCACCTCTAACAAATTTTTAAAGATCTTGGCATTTCAGGGCACCCCAAATGCATGATTAGTGTTTGACAGATACGCAAGTCAAATGCAAGAAGTATGACTGAAATGTTCAGTTTCTAATTCTATTCCCTCTCATGGCAGCATTTAGTGACTTTAGTTAGTGCCAGAAAGACATTAGGAGCATCTAGGCCCATGGGGTGTGGCAATGCTAAGTGTCCTATTGAGAAAGAGTGTGAACACTGAAGGAATTAAAGGCAAAGTGTCTGGATGACTCCTTTGGGAAGGACTAAAGCCAGCTGAGACTCAAGCAGCTACAGGGTCTGCAGGTGGGTGGGTGAGGAGAACATGTTGACCTGACCTGTACAAGGCTGCTGATAGGTCTAGGAACATCAGGACAGCTGTTTGGCCAGAATCCCTGGCTCTGCATAGGTTGCCTGGCTGTTTAGCTATAATAATGAAAATGGCGAGAAAGAAATCAAGAGTTATACTTTTCTATCAAGGAAAACTACCCATGTCACAGAGTTATGACTCTCTTTAGCACTGAAGATTCAGCATACTGGATTACTGCAGGTACCATAGTGTTCTGCTCATTGGAAGGAAAGAAACTGAATTCCTGATTTCTTCATCTGTTTACTGATAAGCATTGTCTGTTGCCTTCTGTGTCCCAGGAACTGGGCTATATAGAGGCACCAGAAACACAAATGAAACATAACCCCTGCACCGAGGGTTTAATGGGGTGGATGACATGGGGGAGAGGTAGCAAGTATCAAAACAGCTGAATAAGTGACACATCCAAAGACATACCTGAGCCCAGTCTAGGGTAGAGAGTAAGGGTACACAGGTAGACGGGATAACGTCAGCAAATGCTCCAAGAGCAGAGGGATGACATGACCCAATTAGAAACACACAGTCCATTATTGCATGTTGTGAGCCACAGGGGCTGGAAGCACATTAGTGGGGTCGGGGGCTGGTTCACAGAGGGCCTTCTGTGCTGGGCCAAAGAATTTGAACTTTATATGTAAGAAAATGGGAACCACTTCACAATTTTACACAGGGGCTTGACGTGAACAAATTTCCACTATAGAGAGAAACGACGTGTGAGCAAACATGGAACTGGCAAGCCCGGCCAGCCCCAGCAACTAAACAAGATGACTGTCCCGAGAGACACGATATATGGAATTATCATTCAGTGAAGCAGGGCACATAAGAAAAAAATGCATTCAAGGGCAGATGAGCTCCATTGTTGAGACGGTGAATTAGATGTGGGGTTGGTGGTTCAGAAATGTCTGTCTCTAGGAGGTAGTAGCATGTGTAGGCGAGGGAGGCACAGGTGAGAGGCAGCAGCATGTGGCTGTTGCTCAGCTCTAAAGAAGTCAGGTAAGTCACCTTCTATGGATGATGGATTTGAACGGTGACTAACCTCATGTTCCCTGCCCCCACCCCCTGGAATATTTACGTCCAGTGGCAATTTGTCTTGTCTGTTGGTTCTAATAAAGATTCCATTTTCCTTTTTTAAAAAAAAAAATAACAAATACAAATTAATTACCAAGAGACTAACAAAAAAAAATTTAAAGTTTACTTTTAACCTCAAATTAAAATGTAAATACTGGTAAATTCAAGACACAGGCAAAGAGAAAAACAACCAACCATACTCTTGTTTTTTTCTTTTCTTTTAAATTTAGTATCATAGTCTTTTTCTATAGCGATTTTTTTTTTTCAGGGCTGAGGACTGAACTTGGGGCCTTGCGCATGCTAGGCAAATGCTCTGCCACTGAGCTAAATCCCCAACCCCTCTATAGTGATTTTTACCGCTTGAGGAACTAAAAGGTTTCAGTAATAACTTTGCTTCTAAAGTTAATACCTATTCAAACTGAAAAATTTTCCATCAAGTCTGTGTCATGAATACCTGGTCTGAGTTTTTATGGAATATAGATCAATATAACCTCAGAACTGAAGTCCATACAATTTTGCCAAGACAAACTAACCCAGATGATTGACCCTACTGATAGAAGATATCATATTTTGAAAGATACCAGCACAAAATATTAGTATTTCAGACTCAAGCTCTTTGATGATGAAATTAGAGCACAAAAACTCTTATCAAGTCTCTGGGTAAAAAAAAGTCTGAACAATGAATTGGAGCCAGGAGAATCTAGTTCTCCCTATGCAATGCTTCTATTGGTGCCCCATGTGACCTTGGACTGTCCCTCTGCTCACACTCCCCCACCACCCAGTTACTCATTTTCTTTCCCTCTGTTACCATGTGGAGTTTAATAAAGTATTTTATGTTCTTAAGATGAAAGATACAAAGTGTACCACTTAAGTGGAAAGTCTGAGTCATCTCACCAGGAATAGGAGGAGACTCACCAGCACACTGCCATCCCAGAGACAACTTTATCCAGTGGCGTTAGTTCCCAGCTAACATAGCAACAAAGGCCTAGCTCCATGTGGTCCCAAACATTTCGGTGTAAGAAGGGTGTGGGGACTTGGGGGGCAATCAAATTCTGTGACATGTTGCTTAGTTTCTGTAGCCTGCGAAATATATAAGGCTCAAAAGTTCCTGGCAATTCAGAAAAGTCTGTAAGTTAATTTGTGTTTTTATTTAACAATCACATGGTATTCACACATATTTCAAGTAGTGATATCTGTACGTGTAAGACAACATCTCAGTCGCCAGCAATCACTTGGTTTGCAATGAGATAAGAGACTCCTTATGTTAAATTTCACTGCCCATGTGGATGCTTGGAAGACTGAATACTGGAAATGTACCTCTTAGTTTTAGTGACATTGGTTTTTCTATCTGCTTTCTGACTCCTCCCTACATTATAGGAGTTCAAAGAAAAATCATAGGCAAGAGGAGTGTTAAAGTTCAGTATTATTTAATATTTTCATGCATGCAAATATTTTCTGTAGACAGAAAGGAACAGAGTGCCTCAAGATGTAACTCATGGAAGAAGCCACATAAAGTTGTGGGAGGAGGCGGAAGCACAACAAACTGCCACGCTTCTATATGATCCACAAAGGGAACAAGAAATGTGCTTGTAAAATATATCTAGAATCTCTTTTGTAGGTAAAATAAGAGTTTTGTAAAATATGAAGCACAACACAAACAGTAAGAGGCTCAAATTCATTATGGTGGAATATTAATTCACAGAACCACTTAGTGTGGCTGCATTTAGAGACTTCACCACTCAGTCAGCAGAGCCAGTAATCCTGTGGGGCTCACCGCACCTCCCCAGCACTACTTGCTCTGAGTTTGTATTTTCAGAATAGCACATCTACAAGTGGGTAAACCTGCTGTTAACAGAGAGAGAGAGAGAGAAAAAAAAAAAACAGATTCGTGTAGAGCTGTAACATCTACCATTCATCAATCATTTCCTGGGTGCCAAATCTTTATATATATCATAAATGTTATCATTGAACCTCACAATACAGCATCTTGATTAATCTCTATTTTTAGCAGGGGCAGCAAGAGGAGAGTCATGGAGCTGGACAAAATTCTGATAGGCTTGATTCCAAAGCCCTCCTTCTGTACTGCACCAACACTATTTCCTATCAAGTAATAGGCACACAAGCCAGGTGTGATGTGCATGCCTATAATCTCAGCTACTAGGGAGGCTGGATCAGGAAGATGGCAAGATCAAGGTCAGCCTGGGCAACTTACATCCTTTCTGGAAAGAAAGAAGAAAAAAAAGGATTGGAGATTTAGATCAGTGGTAAAGCACTTGCCTAGTATGTGGGCTCAATCTCTCTCCGTCTCTGTCTCTGTCTGTTTCTCTCTCTCTCTCTCTCTCTCTCTCACACACACACACACACACAACATAAGCACACAAAACTGGAGGAATTTTTCCCAGCAAGAGATGTTATTTTTGTTAGGTACCAATCTGGCAGCTCTGCCTCACAGTTGAAAGTTAATTCTTCAACGGATTTGAACCTACAGTTTATCACTTTGGGTGCTATTGATTTCACTGGCTGATAAATATATGATTCCTAAATGATCCTACTTACTGCCTTTCCTTGTTTATCTTCTGTTACATCGTTTTGCAAAAATACCAAAGTGACACAAACGCTGGCTATATTATCTCTATCTTCTACTTCCACATTTCCTAGTACTTTGAAAAGCAACCTGCAACCACACTTTCAACTAACATCCAAACACTGCCAGCACTGTGCAAAGCACTAAATTCATAATACCTTTTCTATCCTTTATGACGAAGCTATTACGGTGGTGTTAGGTCTCCATTCCACTAGTGAGGACTTAAGACCTGATTTTTAAGCCTCAGTTTTAAGCATGATCCTTCCCAAAACACAAACATAAATTTTGCTCATCAGAAGAGGTTAATGGTTAGATGAAAGGAGCGGGGTGGAGAGATACAATTCTTCAGAATTGGATATCTCATGTTTGCTCACCTCTAGTTGTCTTCAACTTCACTCCTTTTAATTCCATGGAGCAAAGAGTTTAGGACTGTGAGCTATTCCAAAAGCCTTCAGATTTAAGGGAATCATTAATGATGGGGTCAGATTATGGACCTGAATCTCTCTCCCTAGAATAAAAATATGTTCATTTCAAATGTTTAAAGAAAAGAAAGCGCCAAATCAAAGCACCCCACCAATACATAGAAGGGCCTCTCCTAGAACCATACTGCATCTTGACCAGGGCAATCGCTAAAGGAACAAAACTACTTATGGGATGACTGAGCCTCAGATGGATCCCAGTTCCTCCCAGTTCCTTCAGAGTGGACTCTGAGTCATTGGTAGAAATGAATCTTGAAGGTCAGGAAACTAGAGATGAATAGCTACACCCCAGAAAAAAACAGAAGCACAGAATTTCCAATTTCCTATATGATTTTTTAAATTTTGATTGTGCTAGTGAAATCTGAGCTATTAGTAACATGAATTAAAGAGTATATGAAAATGGTATTACTGTTGCCTTAAGACAGCTGTCCTGAGATTTTGTTGTTGTTGTTTTTTAACTCAGTGCAACACTTTATCTATAGAGTGAGCCAGCAGGCAGCCTGAAACGCCTGTCACGGAATGAGTGTGACTGAGTGCGAATTCCAGTGCCTGCGTCTTTCTGGGACACTTATCAGGACTCTGGTAGTCTGTGAGTGGCAGTATGTTTCAGTGCAATCCTAATGAAAATAATCACTTTTAGGACTCCTAGTTTGAAATTTGAAAAACATTAATTTGAAGCATCTATAGGAACTCTTGGAAAAAATCATGAAGCATTTTTAAGGACAGACAAGGAGCCCAGACATTTTTAGTAGGAAACAAGAAACCAGTTGGGGTGTATGAGAAGGACGGGGCTTCAAAAGGAGACTCTTGGAACCAGGAGGTCAGTGAGGAGCACATGAAGAAAACCTGGGTTATACAGGTATAGAAGGAGAGTCAGCCAGCTCAGCTCTCAAAGGGACAGGCTTAGATCATCTCTGCTGCTTGATATTCTCAGATTTTTATAGACTAGATTTTTATTTTCTTACGACCAGATGGCTAGTGGGTAATAAACTGTGTTTTAGTAAGTCAGGATTAATTATTTTATACATACAGCACATGAGGGCTATGTTGAGGGTCCAGATTGGTGGCTCAGTGGTTATGGCACTTGCTTTACATGTGTGAGGATGCAGGTTCAAACTCCAGCACCATGTACACAACCAAGTGTCGGAGCGATGAAAGTCACATGAAAAACTAAATAAAAATTCTTTCTCTTTCACTGTCTCTTAAAAAAAAAAAGATCTGAAAAAAATTACTCTTTTTTTTTTTGTACCAGGAATTGAACTCGGGGGCACTTAACCACTGAGCAACATCCCCAACCCTTTTTATTTTGAGACAGGGTTTCGTTAAGTTGCTTAAGACCTCACTAAGTTGCTGAGGCTGACTTTGAACTTGTGATCCTCCTGCCTCAGCCTCCCCAGACAGTGAGATTACAGGTGTGCTCCACCACGCCCAGCATGACCTTACTTACTAGTTTAGTACTGGTAGGAAGCATGGACAAGCTATCACAAATGAAGAACTTAATAAACTCTAATTTGTCTCTCCAGATATAAAAAAAAACAACTGTCCAATTTCACAGTTTCTTCTATGTAAACTGCCAGTCATGGCATGAGTTCTTATTCTTTTGAGGATGGCATATGATATCATGTGGATTATAAATAGTGGACAATGGAAAGCTTCTTAAGATAGTGACTTCCATAATCTGTTGGTAATTCAGTGCTGTTTATGCAATTTCTAAGCTGTTGCTGGAGAAACTTGTCCACCTATTTTGAGTTATCAGGTGTCTTGTTACACATAAGTGTATTTTTAAATTCATGTGCTTAAAAGATCATTAATTGACTCAATCCTTCTGTATCTTAAGGGAATACAGAGAACTTGATGCTAGACTCACATTCCAAATTCTTGCCACAGCTTTCTAAACTTCTGAACTCTTTGGTTTTGGTTTGGGGATGATGGACTCCACAGTAAGGGAGCAAAGGCTGCTTAAATCCCATCACCTCAGCAGTTTCACTTCCTTTTTTTTCAAAGGATGACAGAGGAGGTGTGCCGTGGTTAACTCCAGTTTCCCTCCAACTGCTCCCTTGTGACAATTTGCATTTTATTTTGGACCAGGGCAACTGTAACTGTAAATTGGTCTACTTTCTTTAATCTGGGACTAGCAGCAAATCATTTTTAATAGCCCTTAATTCCCAGTTTAATGGATATCTGCATTCTGCCGGTGACTCAGCCATGTACCAGCCAAAGGCAAGGGTGGATGAATCAGAATAGATGGAAGAAACCATTAGGTAATCTCAGGCAACTCTCTGCCAGACGAAGGATGATTCTCAACAATAAAACTTCTAGGACCAGTTTGGCATACTTTTTATTTACCTCCAAGGATGGAACTGTGAATGCTTCCACCAAAGGGCTGGCCTATAATTTGAAGAGCACACCCTTCCTCCCTCCCTGCACCCTATCTTGTTAGAAAGCTCAGGGCCAACTCTATGTACATGAACTTTTCTTCTTGACTATTTATAAGTGCTTACATATTTAGAGAATGAATGCCCTGGATATCAAGGGAAAACTGAACTACATATAAAAGAACTCCTTATGCTTCTTAACTGTTGCCATAAAAATTAGGAAAGGACTCATATCACGGACTACATTCTCAAGGCTGCTGTCTTTTATCTGCTTCCCAGTTCTTTATTCACTCTGATTCTCTTCTTGCTGCTGTCCTCTGAACTCTGTCCAGCTGTTACACATCTGGAACCGAGCTGTGCACAACACGACAAATGATTTTTCGTGTGGTCGTGAGACAGATAAACTCTAGGTCTTATTTTGCCTCCATCTTTCTTACCTTGCTTGTTTTCCCCCTTTCTTTTTCCTTCTCTCTCCCCCTTTTTCTTCTCATTCCATCAACACTGTTTGGAAATTATGCTCTGGAGAGTTATCACTGGTTGAATTCACTGTGCTTAACAATAATGGTAATGATAAAAATCACTTTTGAGGTGCCCAAACCTATTCAATTGATACAATGATGCATTTGGAGGTTTCCATTTCCCACTTTTCTATAATTAATATCATCGCCATCAGTTGGGTACGATGCCACATGCCTCTAATTCCAGCTACTCAGGAGGGTGAGGCCAGGGGATCACAAGTATGTGGCCAGTCTGAGCAACTTGGCCAGATCCTGTCTCAAAATGAAAATTAAAAAAAAAATACATAAAAAGGACTGGCAACATAGTTCAGTGGTAGATTGCCCCTGGGTTCAAACCCCAGTACCAAAAAAAAAAAACAAGAAGAAAAATCCCACCACCTCTATCTTTTTAAAAGGTCAATGGATCACCTTCTTTATAATCATTCTGCATAATTACCATTGATAATTGGGATTTTTCTCACTTCCAGGCAGATGGAGTATTTTATCTACTTTTGGCTATGATTATTTTCTTCTAAGGTGGATATTTTTCTTTGCTAAGTTTGGACTATTCAGCTCTCAATTTACTGAGAAAACTCTTAATTATACTTCAAGCCTAACTCTTCCAAACATTTATTTCTCTATGGTCAAAATGGTTGTTGCAATCTCTGCAAGATTGAGAACTGGAAAAGACTGAACCAGTAGCTGGGCTGCTTCCTTTGACCTTTAATTATGGCTACTCATCCTGCCAACTTTCCCTCACACATGTGAAAACCAGCCTCATTTACAGCAGGCTTTGGGAAGAGTTCTTTTAAATACAGGACTTTGAAAGTTTCCAATCTAAGTTACTGGCAAGAATGGAACAACCATGTAGCCAGATTTCGACCCACCTGTTTACACAGAATGGGTGAGGTGCAAATATTGCCCTCACAATATCAAGGTGCTTCCAGTGCTGCAGGGACAGCCCTCTCCACCTCTCCACTCCTCTGTGAAGAGCAGTACTTCCCACCATCCACCTCTCTTCCTAATCTGTTAGGCTGGGCTCTAAACATTTTTTTCTCCCAAAGTTTTTTTATTGTGATGAAATATGTATACCATAAAATTTATCATCTTACCATTTTAACTGTACAGTTCAGTGACATTAAGTACAGTCATAATGTTACACAATAGTCACTACCACCCATCTCCAGAACTTTTCTCATCTTATAAAACCAAAACTCTTACCCATTAAACAATAATTCCTCATTTCTCTCTCTCCCAACTACCATTCTTTTTTCTGTGTCTATAATTTTTCCTACTCTAAGTACTTCATATAAGTGGAATCATGCAATATTTGTCTTTTTGTGACTGGCTTATTTTACTTAGCTTAATGTTCCCAGTGTTTACCCATTTTATTGCATATGTAAGAACTTTTTTTCTGAGTTGGGCACAGTGGTGTGCACCTGCAGTCCCAGATACTAGGGAGGCTTGAAAGTTGATCTTATTAAGTATATGGGATGATTTTATTAGTCATTCTACTCTCTTGATGGACACATGGGTTGCTTCTACAACTCAGCTACCGTGAATAATGCAGATGTGAACATGGATGTATCAGATTATTCTTTTAAACGGTATTTTCAAACATAAACAAGGTAGAGTGACTAATAAAATAAAACCACATGTAAAGTTAATAAGATCAACTTTTAATGTCGCCAAGACCTAAGATCCCCATATTTCAATTTCTCTTCTTCAGAGATGCAAAGATAGTCTTCATTCCATTGGTAGGAATTTTCCAGGGTACCCTGGAAACGCCCCCTATGTGCCTAGTCTTTGGATCTCATCACCACTAATCTCTTGTGACCACAGAATTAAGAGAATACAAGTCCTCACTCTATTTGCTACTGTCTTCTTTTTCCTTTTCCATCATTTAAAGTTCTGCCAGAAGTTCTTAACAAAAGAATTTCTTTCAACTCCAACTCTAAAACATGTAACTTACTTGGAATGTTTTTGACTAATTATTTTCTGTAATTCTTACAAGTGGTCATAACTTTTAAATGGCTTAAGGCAAGATTTTGGAACAAACAAGATACTGCTAGGGAGAGAATGAAAGTCAGCAAAAATAAATCAAAAAGGTAATAGATTGGGGCTGGAGAGATAGCTCAGCCGTACAGCACTTGCCTGGCATGAGTGAGGGCCTGTGTTTAAATCCCAGCACCACATACCAACTGTTTGAAAAACAAAGACCAGATGAAAAAAATAAATAAAAATTGCCTCTTTCTCTTAAAAAATAATTATTTGGGGAATGATCATTTAATTTTCTATTTGACAATCCATTGTCATTTTGCTCTTCATCAGCACTTGTAAAAGAGCTAAGAGTTCAGGCCAGACATCCTTGACTTTAAGGTGCACCACAGTGTTAAAAGGGTAGGTCGTCTGACCCTACTCACCAGAGATTTGATTCCATGGCCCTGGAGTGGAACCTAGGAATCTGTACTTTATTAAGTGTTCCAGAAGGTTCTGATGCAAGTGGTCTCTGACTGCACTTTGAGAAATGTTGAGAGATTAGATGAGGAGCACAGAGTGCTTATAAAAGTTCTGAAGAGGAAGCAGTTGATTACACTCTGGGTGATAAAGGGACAATTTCACAGAAGTGGAATTTGAATTTTGTAAATTTTTTTGGTATTGGGGATTGAACCCAGGAGCACTTTACCCCTAAGCTATATCCCCAGTCCTTTTTATTTTTTATTTTGCGAGAAAGTCTTGCATATTTGCTGAGCCTGGCCTCAAACTTGCGATCCTCCTGCTTCAGCCTCTGGAGTTGCTATGATTATGGGTGTACACCACCACACCCAGCCGGATTTTGTAAATGTTAATACTGGTGTCACTGAAAAGAAACCATGAGGCATCTACTGTGCACCAAGTTTTATTTCAGGTGCTGGAGCAAGTGGTGACCAAGCCTGACAGACCCTTACCCTAATGAAGCCAAGAGTCTCCATGGGCAGGGCTCCAGGAGCTAGCAGAGGAACCATCATAAACAAAGGATGGATGGTATTAAGGAACGTTGGGCACTGTGAGAACACAAGAGAAATAAATATACAGTGCCTTATCCAAAGACCTATATGTATAAAACAATTATATCCTGATTTGCTTTGGATAGACTTGTGCTAGAGTTGAAACTGACAGATTAATAGGGAGACAAGACTGAGACCTGGAAACCAATAATGAATAATAAAGTATATGACGTTAATCTTAATTGAAGGATACAGACTAAAAAATTGAATATATATGAACTAGAGTTCAGGTTAGTATAATTTTAAAACATTCTAGGAAAAGGTAGACCTTGTAGTACTGAGGTGCTCAGAAGCGGAAAGGATAACCAGTCACCGCAGTCATTTTCAGATCCCTAAGTGCTCCCTTGCCGGTCAAGGAGTGGTCTTTGGATTAGCATCATCTGGCAATACCACGGTGCTGGAAATGCAGAATTTTAGGCCCTCTCCAGATGTCCAAGTGAGAATCTATTTTAAGAAGATCACCCTATGATTCATACACACATCAAATCGAAAAGCTCTATAGAGGCCTGAATTGAGATGTACCATACATATTTGAGGTACCTTTGGGAGGCACGGGATAATATTAAAGAAAGCTAAAAACACAGAAGCAATTCTTTTGCCCATAAAAGTGGAATGAATTTCCAAGTGTGAAGGGGGAAAAAAAAACCTAGAAAAACTGGGGCATCTTTCATACTGATGGGGAATGCTTACTGTAACTGGGAAAAGGTAGAAAGAAAGGCAGATTAGACAATATAGAGATTAGAAGGCATAGGGAGTGGGTAGAGCAGTACAACAGACATCAGTGAAAGAGCGGGATTGGCCAAGGCCTTCAATGACAGACTGAGCATGAGAACAAAGAATGAGCACCAGGGATGGCCAAAAGAAAGCCAGGGCTTATATCCCTCAGACAGTGGGAAATGCTCCAAGGCACCTAAGCAGGAGTACAATGTCATTCATAGCACGGTTCAAGATGCAAATTTAAAAGTTCATTATTTTCCTAAAAGGTAAGTTAACAAAGAAATACACTAGAAATTAGGTGTAAATCTGTACATGCAGAAACGGACACTGAATTGCTTCCAGAATTACGTAGCCAGGCTGACAAATTTTTAATTAGATCCATCTGGTATGAGCTCCTTGTATCCTATTTTCCCATTATCTAGATCTAGCCTCTCCCTTCCATCTAATTCGAGGAAAAAATCATGTGCATGTGAACATGTGTGCACCACCATCTCCATCTTCCTTCCAGAGCCCATGGTTCTAAGCTTTCAAGAGGGCTCCCTGCTCAAGACTTTTAAACTCACTTTTAAGGATCAATGTATCCCTTATGGATCTTCTTGAACATCTCATGTTTAAAGAGACTGAAAAGGAGAGAGCATGGATTTTGTGGCTAAGGAATATTTAAAGAAGAAAGAAGGCTCACAGGAAGCAAAATTCGTTACCCTCTGTGTAGAGGAGTTTCCAGTCTTTACAGAAATTAGCTTCTCTGACTCAAAGTTTTTTTTTTTTTCAACTATAAAACTAGAGACATAAGTCACCAGTTAAGGTTCTTAGAAAACTAAATTGAGTTAAAAGTTGCTTTATTATAGTACTTGATTACATAAAAGTTGTCTAATAAATGTCAGCTTCTAATGAATTAGGAACACACATCACCAGGAATAAGGGGGGAAAAAGGACAAGTTGACACAATATTTGTTAGAAGAAAACTTGCACTTAATATTGAACCAAGATATTGAACATATTAATGGGCACAAGTGTGTGCTTAAAATGAACATACTGTCCATTTTTTTCTGTATTTTAATGATAAACTGTAGCAGGAACCTGAAGTACAAGTCAGTGGACAAAGATAAGTCTTAAAAGAAATAGAGGATGAGAATGAACCACAATGCAAGTGTGAGGTGCTGGTACATGGACGCGTTCCCTGGAATTCCAGAAACACTACCAACCATGATCAGTGTCTCAAACTTTGGAAGGAGTGGTGAATTTCTGGAAGACTCTGCTCAGCTGAGATAAATATGGAACATTTACTGAGCATGTTCAAAGTTATTCAAAGGCATCAAGAACTGAATGTGAGGCGACCTTGGACAAATTACTCCTCTCTGAGTTTGAGTTTGCTTATCTACAAGGTTGATGGACTAGATAACCTTTAAAAGGCCCTTAAGGATCTAAGAGGATTGGAGGAAGAGAATGACTAATTGGAAGAGCCTGAACTATGCAGTCAGTCAGACAAGGGCTGGAATTCTGGTTCTACCACCCACCAGGCAAAGTACTTAATATCCCTGGGTCTCATTTTTTTCCTTGCCTGTAAAATGGAGAAAACATATATTGTTTAGTTAATGAAGAATAAAAGATAATGTTTAGAAATTATCTGGCACATAATACATACTCAATTAAGGAAACACTCACATGTGATTTTGTGATTGTGTGCTAAATGTATCTACTGCCAAATCTATGTACAGTTACCTTGCAAACGATTAAATGGTAATTCTTCAGAATGCTAAATACTTTCTTTGCTCTTCAAAATAAGTTTCATCTTGGGTTCCTTTTGGAATGTGAGTCATTGTTCACTCTGAGCATTAGAAAGATTTCTAGGATGTTCAGATCATCTACTCACTGTCCAATGTGAAGTGGGGCCTCTCCAACCTCAACAAACCCTTGCCTAGGAGGGTGTGTGTGTGGGTTGGTGGTGGTAGGGGTGTGTGTATGCGCATGCGTATCTCTTTATGTTTACAGGGCTTGAAGAGAAGTAATGTGAAGCTTACATAGTTGTGCAAGGACTGATTCTCTGCTCTTGAGAAACCAACCCAAAAGTGTCTCTGTAGGAAGAGGGCACACCCTGCCAAAGGATCAAAAGCATTATTTTGAAAAGGAAAAATGAGGGAGACTTCTTCCATAGAATCCTTCGAATTAATTAATGTTTATAAAGAACTTTGATATGCTTGTGCAAAAGGTACTTTGAATGTAAACATTTTAAGGGCACTTCATTTTGTAAGACTAGATTAAGTAGAGGGCAGTAATTAGCATGCTGGGGGGCAAGAAAATATTTTAAAGAAAGGACAGACACAGATGAATCCTGGTAAAAAGAATCCGTGGAACCCATTCCAACTGTTATGTAAAAGATGATCCCAGGATGGGATTTCTGTGCAGATGATAAGCCAGGTGAAATCTGGAACTACAAATGCTTTTGGCTCGGGAAAGTCAAGCTCCCCAGCATAAATAAGTTTTAAATAAGTTTTTAAAAATACCAAATCAATTTAAAGTGCTAAGAGCCTTACCAGGATGTAAATTCTTAAACAATTAGCCTCATTCCCAACAGGATCAAACACGAGCACACAGCCAAGACAGTTTAGCTCCTAAGCTTGTTGTATTCAAAGGGAATTTTGATTTGAGCCGAGTGAGATCTCCAGATGCAATACAGGCCTTCTACACACAGCTCCATGGGAAAGCGTTTTCTGGAAACAGATGCACCTTGTTTAAAACCAAAGTTTTGTTTCTGAAAAAGACTGGGCACAAATAGAATTCTAAAAAATTGAATCATATTTCAAATGCTCCAAGGAGGCTCATATCACAGGGAACACTGTGATAAGTATTTTTGTAAATGAATAACTGTTTTTATGAATTGAAAAAGCACCTCCAATTTACTTGCTACATTGATTTGGGGGGGTTGTTTTGTAATTATGTGCTTGCTTTTTTGTGGTTTATACTGAAGAATTTTGTTAAAGAAAACTTTTTTCTTTTAATATTTAATTTTGAAATATTGACTAAAAATGTGTGACTTTTTATATATTCTGAAACTAATTCTCTTCACTTACTACCCACTTTTTTTTTAAAGGGAGCCAATATTATCACTAATTTGAATTTGCTAGAAATTTATTTTATTTTCAAATTTTAGGAACACATCAGTTCAATGTGTTATGGGATATAGATCCTATTAGGTTTAAGCAGAAAGATAGGGACCGAGGGCACAATTCCCTTATTTTGAAGATTGGGTATAAATATCTGGCTTTGAAGCTCACCCCAATCAGGGTGGGACTGACAGGGCAGAATCAGGAACTTATGCTTCAGTGTAGAAAAATCTGCTTCAGACATATTTGCTTCAACTCCAAGAGACTGAGTAATGTTGAGTAGACATTCCCAAACTTTCTTGATTCATGAATCTGTTAGCATCGCAGTAATTTTTTTTTCATGGTAACTCCTGGCCAAAAGAAATACCTAAGAGTTCATTTATTGAGTAGTTAGGTTCAAATAGCTACTAAGTAGCTGTCTTAACAACTTAGTAGCAGTTTGAAAAAATAATACTCATAAATTAAAGGAAGAAAAAGTAAAATTTTATTATATTGTTAACCACAATTACTTACTAAAGGATGTGTACAACGACCAGGAACTGCATGCGTTTCAAATCTTGGAATCGGATGGATGCTGCCATTTTCATTTCTTATTTCTCATTAATTACCATGCAGCACTTGCTTTTTATCACATTAACCTCCCCAAACCCACTTTTAGAAAGATATGACATCAGCAAAAGGAATGTAGCGCCATCTAATGTTGAAACTGTAAACTACCGCATGCTAGTACTTCACTGAGTGTCTCAGGACCTGTTTTCCTCTAAAATTTAAAATGTCCTCTATGAAGTGACTGTGGTACCCTGGGGTGCCTTGGCATGAAGTTTGGGAACCACAAGTTTACAGACAAGAGGAGACTTTCCATTTCCCTTAACGATTGAACCAGGTCATAGTTTATGATTTCAGTACCTTTTTAGTATACACACATACAGGCAAAGGCATGAAATGCATACCTCACTTCTGATTCCCAGTTGAAGGTTCTGCCATCCCACATAGGTTACCATTTTAAGTACAATATTTTTTGTGGAAATATCTACTTGGATGCATTTAAAAACAACGTACCATCACATTTGTACTTTATATCCGTGAATTTATATATGACATATGATGTCATTTAGTTTAATACAAGAAAATTTCTCATGAGACACTTTACGTTGTGACATAATCTAATGTCTAGGCCAACAATGTCACTGAATCTGCTATTATGGGTGTCCATCCATTTCTAATATGGAAGATATTACTTGATTTTGTACAATGGCTGAAAGGCATTTGTACTTTGCATGAAAATATTAAAAATGTGGGGAAATGTTTTATGGAAGATATTAAAAACATTAATTCATTAATTCAGGATGATAAGTAGAAATCTTTCATTACAGCTGATAAACTTTTTTTTTCCTTCAGTAGGCATTGGTGGAGTTTTTTATTGATAGTATGATCCTATTTCTAATCTTTCTCCCAGGACCCAAAATATTGACCCTCTTCCTTGCTGTGCACAATCTACTTATTTCCATTTTCAAAAACGTTTTTATTGTGGGGCTGGAGTGGTGGCTAAGTGGTAATGGCGCTTGCCTGGCATGTGGAAGGACATAGGTTTGAACCCCAGCACCACATACACAACGAAGTGTCAGAATAATGAAAGCCACGTGAAAAACTAAATAAAATCGATTCTCTCTCTCTTTCCCTCTCACTTTAAAAAAAAAAGTTTTATGGTGCTAGTACTGAATCCAGGGTCTTGCACATCCTAGGTGAGGGTTGTACCACTGAGCTATACCCCCAGCTCAAAATCAACTTTTTTCTTTTCAATACAGGGGATTGAACCCAGGGTCTTGCGCATGCCAGTCAAGCGCTCTAACACTGAGTTACACCCCTAACTTGAGCTACACCTTCAGCTATTTAATTCCATTTGCTGCTGAGGATATATCATTGAATGTGTCATAGAATACTAGTTTTGCTATCATTTAACAATTTCCTTTTTTGACCTGTGAAATCAAACTCTCAAACTATTGTTTTCCCTATTTCAACTCTCTGCATGTTCACTTCACGTTGCTTTTGCCTGGGGTTCTTTCTCCTCCAAGTTTTATCTGCCTGTGCTCTAACTTTCCCCTCTGCTACTTTGCAAAAGCCTCTCCCACACAATTTTAGGCAATAGTAATTTAACAGAACGCCCTGGGGTGGAATAATCAGCCAGCCTGATTAGTTAGAGTCAGGTCCTGCCTGAACCAGGATTAGTGATAGGTGTCTCCTCAGGACCAAAGCAGTCTGAAGTCTCAGACAAGAGACCAGAGGGGAAAACTCCATGCAGTATTGTTCAGTGCGGCATTTTTAATCAGCAAGGCAAAGAACCATATTACCAACGTGGATTAAAATGAACTCAATTCTAAGGGCAATGTGTCCACTGTCAAGATATTTGTGGTTCACTATAGCAAGGGGATTTCTAGGTCCGAACCCAATCCAGAGGGGGTAAATGAAAGGAGCTGAAAAAGACAAATCACCACATTGATAAGGATGTTACCATGTAATCACTGAAAAGAGAGCAGCTTTGAGGGCCCTCATTTTTTCTTCAACAGATTTGTATTTTTTTACTTTTTAACATCCTGTCATATAGTATTCCATCTCAGGAATATTTTAGCTCATATAATGACATTTAAGAAAAAAAAAAACCAGCAAAAAACCTAGAAGCCTTTTCCAGTGCCAAACTCATTTAGAAAGTTTAGCTTCTGACTAATGCTATGATGCAATGTAACAATACCAAATTCTTTCATAATATTTAGGAGTAAGTGATTACTTGTGGAAACGGTAATGTTTCCTAACAAACCAAGTATTTCAGGGACAGACCACCCAAATGTATTATTATATAAAGATGTCAGTTACATAATTACATGAGAAAACAACACATTTTACTTTTTTGTTTTTTAACAACAATTATCCTCTCTGGGGAAGATGGGCTGAATTAGCTGCTTAGCAAAGTGCCTCCTAGGGGCTCCAATTATCTCAGACACATTTAAACTGGAACCTTGGAAATGTACATTCAACATGAAGAGAATGAAAATGAATTTTCTTTTCCCCAAACCTCCGCTTCTGCCCTGTCTGAAGTGACTTTGCTGAGACCACCAACAGTGAAGATGCATTTAAAATCTGCGACTTGAGTTTAAACATAGACCATATACTGGTTGCCTGGCTGTAAATTTTTTCTAGAATTTTTTACTTAGCAGGTCTTATACTGACAATATTAGAACCATTCAAATGAACACACACACACACACACACACACACGAACAACTGAACACTTTGTTTTCTTATAGGTAGAGACATCCTCTTTAGTAAAAGGAAGTATTTAAAAAATGTGA